>CM018034.1:31322843-31325343 GCA_008638375.1 Nyssa sinensis
ATTTGATATGGAGATCAAAGACAAAAGAGGGATAGAAAATCGTGTCGTAGATCATTTGAGTCGTTTAGTTCATGTGGAGGATGAACTTCGTCTGTAGGAAACATTCCCTGACGAGCAATTGTTCTCCGCGAGTGTGACATTACCTTGGTATGCGAATATTGTAAATTATTTGGTTACTAATATGTTACCTCCTGGTTTGTCTAAGGCTCAAAGAGATAAAATCAAGAGTAATGCCAAATACTATATGTAGGATGACCTATACTTATGGAAGCATTATGCAGATCAAGTGATAAGAAGGTGCGTTCCTGAAAATGAAATTATTTCTATTCTCACCTTTTGTCATTCTTATGCTTGTGGAGGTCACTTTGAAGCTAAAAGGACGGCGAGAAAAGTGCTAGAATGTGGTTTCTATTGGCCGTCTTTATTTCAAGATTCATATTCTTTTTGTAAGTTATGCGATAATTGTCAAAAGACAAGTAATATATCCCAAAGGAATGAGATGCCACAAACCCCCATACTATTTTGCAAAATTTTTTATGTTTGGGGCATCGATTTCATGGGACCGTTCCCTATATCTTTCGGTTACGTTTATATTTTACTTGCTGTTGATTATGTCTCAAAATGGGTGGAAGCTAAAGCTACCAAGACTGATGATTCTACAGTTGTTACAGATTTTATCAAGTCTAACATATTCTCTAGGTTTAGAATTCCAAGAGCTCTAATAAGTGATCGAGACACTCACTTTTGCAATCGAACTGTAGAAACTTTGCTGAGAAAGTACCATGTGACCCATAAGGTGTCAACTGCCTATCATCCGCAATCTAGTGGACAAGCGGAAGTGTCAAATCGAGAGATCAAGTTCATCATTGAAAAGACGATCAATCCAAGTAGAAAAGATTGGAGTTTGCGCTTGGATGATGTCTTGTGGGCGTATAGGACTGCATATAAGACGCCCATTGGTATATCACCTTATCGGTTGGTGTTTGGGAAACCATGCCACCTTCTAGTTGAGTTAGAACACAAGGCTTATTGGGCTATCAAGAGTTTCAACATGAAGATAGATGAAAGTGGAGAACACAGGAAGTTGCAACTACAAGAGTTAGAGGAAATTCGCAATGATGCCTATGAGAGTGCAAGGATTTACAAGGAAAAGATGAAGGCTTTTCATGACAAGATGATCTCTACAAAGGAGTTTAAAGTTAGTCAAAAAATCCTTCTATACCATTCACGACTTCGCTTATTTCCGGGTAAGTTGAGTTCTCGTTGGATTGGACCTTTTGTCGTTACTAATGTTTTTCCTCATGGTGCAATTGAAATCCAAAGTTTAGCAACTTTCAAAGTGTTCAAGGTGAATGTCCATAGACTTAAGCCTTTCTATGAAGGTTTCCAAGTAGAAAATGTGGAAAAAGTGGACCTTGAGGATCCGATTTATACTGATTGAAGAAGGAAGCATTGAGTCAAGCCAATGAAAATAAATAAAGGCACTACTTTGGAGGCAACCCAAAGGGAGTTCGTTCTTTTTCTTCTTATTTTCGCATTTATATTTTGGTTATTTTTGCCTTTTCTTTGCATTTCACCTTACATTGGAGACAATGTAAGTTTTAAGTGTGGGGGAGGGGATTTAGGTTGTGTTTTAATTTTGCGTAGTTTTTTGAAAAAATTTTGAAAAAACAAAAGAGTTTTGCTTTTTGTTTTTGTACTTTTCAACGAATTTAGGTTACGCATGTCATGAGCAAGATTCAATTAAGCTTGAAAAATTCATAACATGATTGAATAAGTAATCTTTCAACTTAAAATTAATTAGTCTAATTATTTTCCTTGAGAATGGTAGTAACTAAATTTGGTAGACAAAAGTTGGTGAGATTTTGAGCCTTTAGACTAACACATCTATATCAGTCTCACTATTTTCTTTCATGTTAGATATTCTTCCATGGATTTGTGTTTCTAGAACTTGCCTTGATTCTCTTCGAGGTCATATTGACACAAGCATGCATGAACATGATTAAGGCCCTTTTTGTTATAAGCTACATAAGTCAAATAACCTACCTTGTAATTAATTTTTCCCTTTGTTGAACCCCTTTGAGCTTTATTGGTTTTCTTTTTCGTTTATTGTGAACCCACGTTACAAGCTTTAAACCCAAAAAACAATGCATTTACCCAAGCCGTAGAGCTAGTGGAGCATTGTTCATCATTATGATATGTGTGGGTGTGCAAGAAATAAGTGTGGGAGTGTCTGGATTTGTGGTATGGCTATGATTGGTAAAATGGAACATGTTTTCATTCTCAATTCGTGACTTCCATTATTGATGTAATTTTGGTGAAAAAAAAAAAGAAAAGAAGAAAGGAAGTGATGAAGGAAATTGCTTTTAATGTTACAAACTATCCATGTTCATAATTCCTCCAAAAATTCCAAGAAAGTGGTCTGTTTATACGTGATATATACAAAGATGGAAGCTATGGCGAAGGATCGTTCCCTGTTGCAAACGAAAAGTGTTCCTTT
>CM018034.1:31327843-31522843 GCA_008638375.1 Nyssa sinensis
AAGGTCTTGTGTCCAATACAAGTACTATGGGTTTGGTCCATTTCACTTAATGTATGGACCTATAAAAGACTTGTATCTAGTTACAAGTGCTACAAGTCTGGTCCATTTCACTCAATGTACAGACCCCTAAAAACGTTGTATCCATTACAAGTGTTACAAGTCTGGTCCATTTCATTCAATGAACAGACCCCTAAAAGCCTTGTATCTATTACAAATGCTACATGTCTAATCCATTTCACTCAATGTATAGACTCTTAAAGGTCTTGTGTCCAATACAAGTACTATGGGTTTGGTCCATTTCACTCAATGTACAGATCCTTAAAAACCTTGTATCTATTACAAGTGTTACAAGTTTGATCCATTTCACTCAATAAAAACACACTCCTAAAAGCCTTGTAACCATTACAAGTGCTACAGTTCTAGTTCATTTCACTCAATGTACAAACCTCTAAAAGTCTTGTAACCATTACAAGTTCTACAAGTCTGGCCCATTAAATCAATGTACAAATCCATAAAGTCTTGTGTTCAATACAAGTACTATAGGTCTGGTCCATTTTTTGAATGTATAGACCCCACAAGACCTTGTATTCATTATAAGTATTATGGGTCTGGTCCATTTCTCTCACTCTATAGACTTCTAGAAAAGCCTTATTTTATTTACAAGTAGCTATAGGTATTTATATCATGAATTATCAGCATACAAACGTTAGAGAAACCTTATTTATCTATAAGTGTTGTGGTTTTGTATATCCTATTATTTAGACCTCTGAAATGCCTTACGAGTGCTCCAGAGTCTTTAAGAGAGCTTGTATATTGAAAAAAGTTATTTTGAAAGTAGAAATAACACAAATATATCAATCAAGATACAAGTTATGAAATTATCAAATTTTTATATATTAGCCCAAAAATGGAAAGAATACAAGATAAAAAAAATAATAAATACAAAAAGCCCAAGTCTACTCTTTTCTTGGCTCAGTTGTTTCTGATAGGGTAACATAAGGGAGCTCTAGATCCGCTTTCTATTCTTCGTCCTTGGCATCCGATGTATTAATCTTAATTTAGGAGACTTCGATATCATTTATACCAGTCAGCTCCAAGTTGGGATACTTCTTACGAAGCTTCATCTTGAAGGTTCTGTACCCATACTTGATCAATTCACCCTCCAGATCCTGAACTTCAGCCTTCAGATCCACCTCAGTTTGGGCTCTAATAGCTTTGGCGGTGTCCTGAACCTTTTTGATAGATGCAGCCTAGAAGTCTACAAACCTCCTTTTGAGGTCTTCCTAGCTCGGTAGCGAGGGCATCTCTCTTAGACTCCAAGATGGAGTAGGAATTGGCAGCCTATTTCAGTTTTTCCTCAGCAGCCACCACCGAAGACTGCACCATCCCTACCTGAAGTCTGGCCTCATCGAGCTCAGATTGGAGGGTGTCAACCTGCTCGGAATTCTTAGGGAAGTCCATAATAGCTTCCAAACCATGGACAACCTATAACACAAAACAAATACAATCAGGTCAGAACTGAATATGTGCAGAATACAAAAGCAGGAAACTGAAAATAAGAGGAATGATGGAAGACTCACCCTCATATGGATGGCCATTAGGTCTTTGGCTATCTTTTGGAGCTTCACCCTTGTGATTTTACTTGGGCCTATTACCCAAGAGTCCTTATAGGCCTTCTTCATAGTTATCATGTCGGAGTCATCAGGCCTTGAAAATGTGGCAACTGATTTGCCCTTCCCATTTCCTTCTTCAGTGCGGAAGGAACTAGGGGTAGAAGGGCCTCTTGAGCAAGAAAAATCCTTAAATCCTTCGAGACAGTTCTCTTGAGGGAGTTGGAGATTAGCCTACTACTCTTTTTCAGAGGGGGAGGCTCAGCATGGGATGAACTCTCCCCAATCTTCTTCTTTTTCTTCTTCCCTAGCACCCACTTAGTAACCAGTAACTTCTTTAAACTCACAGTGCGATCTTGCACCAGCCCAACGTCCATTAGGTTTTCTGGGGCGAGGATAGCTTCGTGTGAACGGTCGTTGGTCTGAAGAAATTTCTTGTACTTCCTCTAGAGGTTAGAAGTAAAGATCGACCTCTTCCACGCCGACTTATCTGCACAGACAGAATGAGTTAAATCAAAATACATAAAAATAAAAGATCGGGGGAAAGTAACACAAAAAAAGATAAAAACAAAAGGGGGGTGGGGGGCTCACCCTTGATACCAATCCTACATGGGAATGTTAAAACTTGGTACCTCACCTAACATAGAAGTATCATTTCTTTTAAGTCTAATTGGAAGTAGGTACAGAGGAAAAATGTCTGAATGCCTTATCAAAAGACATGTAAAACATGCTTTCCTACCTTAGGTACTTCATATCCATGTTACTCCTAATTAAAGGGAGATCTACCTCGACGCCTTTCAGATGACCCAAAACTATGAAGCCTAGCAATTGCCTTCAATTTTTTATGTTCAGGTCGGCTGGCCAAATCTTAAATCAACTAAAAAAGTGCCTAATGAAAGGGAGTGGAAGGGAAACTGAAGCCTTTTCTCAAACCATTCAAGGTAAGCACAGATTGCACCTTGCTGGATACTAGAGAGACGACCTATATGTCTTGATACCATATAGGACACGTTTGCAGGGAAATCAAAAGCAGCCCTCAAAGGATCTATCATGTTCTAAGTCATGGTGCTTTCTCCTTCCTCCCTTTTGTGAGATTTACCCGAAGTTTTTTCACCAATGTTCCTAGGCTCTATGAAAGCCTATACTATCTTAACTTCAGAACTTGGGGTTGGGTTACCGACAATCCTATTTTTTACGTTTTTTGATGGGCTACTAGTTATAAGATTCACTTCTATCTAGTTATATATTTCCATGGACTTTACAATTTCATGACCAGTGCTTGATTGAGCATCAGAGGCCGACATGGTCTAAATAGAAAATGTTTTTGGAACCGAACTTGACCGCAAATTTAATCGAAGTTGATCTTCTTAGGACGCTGGAGCTTGCCTCACTCAAAGATCTCTCATATAGTTTGAAATATTCTAAGTGTAAAATTATTTCATGCAGTTTGAAGGCTCTCAAAATGCTGAAGTATTGAAAGAGGGAGCAACGATGTGTTCCCCCCCCCCTTTTTTTTATAAAGATCCAACAGGTGTCAACGTGGTAGGCCTTCGCTTTCGAATTGCCATAATGGTTAGAGCAATGATGGCCTCGTAATTTCAACTAGCAGGCTGATGCAATAAATGTCGCATCAATGACTGTCTCCTCGGAATATGGAGCTACTGCATTTATAACTATTACACGTGTAACGCTTCAAAAACCCTAACTTCAGCTTTGATCATGCCCTAGAATAGAGGCTCGGGGAGGGGGGAGTAGTTGATATACTATAAAGTGACAAACATATTCGAATCATGACATGTATCCGTACATAGCTCTTTAGAGTACAAATCAAGAAAGATTGTTTTATCTAGACCAACCAAGCACGAAGAGTTTAGAGGTATATGGTTCAGAACATAGCACCACCTTCCATATCCTACCGATATCAGAATAAGGATATAGAGTTCAATATGAAAACTACTATATTCAGATATCTTCAAATCCTTACTTTTATGACTCCTAATCCTACTCAACTTAGGAGATCTACAACCTATAAAGAAGGTTATAAGATACACTTTTAATTTATACTTAATTCTTTTTTGAATTACAGTCTTTTTTTCGTTACTAACTTTATCATCAGAGTGACTACTATCGGAGCTTTCCTAGTGACCCTTTGACCTCTAGATCTTGACAGATAACAAAAAAAAGAAGATCATGTTGACAAAAAAAGAGCAACATCATATATTAAATGTATTAAAATAAGAAATATGCATGTTAATTAAAAATTAGAATGGTATTGTTCTCTTTTTACAAATGCATAACTTAAATTTAATTTTTTATGAAATTAAAATATATGAGTATAAATATTAAATATATAATACAAAAACATCTTTTTATTAGTTATAAAAGAAAAAAATAATTTATTATTTTATTTTATACAATAAAAAGAAGTGGCATATACAGTTTTTAACCTAAGTAAGTTTGTCACGCCCCGAATTTCCCACGACCCCGGGGCGCGAGTAACGAGACAGAAAGTGAAATAACATAAAAGGACAAAAGTATTAAATTCAATAACATGTGCCTCATCATCCATAAACAAAAAACATAAGATCATCGTTCAGGAGTCAGCGGGCTTAAGCCCTCTTACATTTCAATATACAAGTCGCATGGACAAAATAGACACAAGTGTTTCCCCTTATAAAGCATCACTGGGTCTCAAGCAGTTGGGGGTCCCTCACTGAAAAATGTTGCCCACGAATGGTCAGCTCAACTGCGTTATGATGAAGTGCTAATGCCAGAAATAAAGCTAAGGCGTGGCATGTGCAAAGTGTACATTTATTTCTAAATGACATTCAAGCATCGCAGTAGTATATATGGATAGTATGCGTGACACACCCATGCACAACTCTATGCCACACCCATGTCTCGTTTACGGGTACTCCCCGATGGCTACGGAGTACCAATGCAATGGCCAAATTTTGGGTTTTTCACCACAGGATCTACACCCTCATAATGCAAAGCACCACGTGCTTACCCACGCCATGTTCTCAAAGGATTCATCATATGCCAATATGCCAATGCAATCTCAATGATACATGGTTTCCACAATATAGCATGCTCGAGACAATAATATATAAATCACCTAACTGATTCCACATGCAATCATATCTCGTAAAATCAACATGTACACATGTCGTGAGTCACATTCATCATTCACTAAATATTCATAAGGTACAAGTAACATGTAAGCATGTGAACAACCAATTCCAAATAAACGGTAAACACATTACAGATAAACACATACGACATTCAGTCATTCACAAATATTCCTAACTTAACTTCATTTCTAACACTAGCAAAACACCATACCTGATGGGTTGGTATCAACCCTAGAAGATCGTGAACTATATGTAACTGAACGGGCGGATGAAAATGTAAGAGATCAGATCGCCTCCTCCTGTCCTGTCAGTGTCCCTAAAAGTAGGAATTACAATTCAGTCCATTGTTGTTTGAATGTATGCTATTCATCAAATTTTATGTCTTTAAATTCATAGGTTTCTATTCTGCTAAATTAAACCCTACCATTGGTTTTAGAACGTTTAAGAAAGTAAGCCTAGGTTTTCGTAGAACTCAATTCAGACACCGGGGTTCAAAAGGGCAAAACAGTCATTTTGCACTTTACATGTGTCCTTACATTTCGTGACCTCTTTTCACAAATCGGACTCCACGGTTGAGTCCGAAATGTTCGAGATAATAAAATTCCACTATTTGTTTACCTAATTCGGAGTTCGTTTGACTGTGTTTCAATCTAGGGGCATTTTGGTAATTTTAAGGGTTACTACGGGTATTTTATTTTTCGGGACCCCGTCTCGTAAAACGGACCTCACCATTGATCTCAGAATGGTCGAGATAGTCAAAATACACCAATGACTTGTCTCGTTTGGACTTCGGACTAATGTGGAATATTTAATTAATCAAATTAAATTTAATTAATTAAATTAATTAAATATTTTATTAATATTATATTCAGAGGGGTCAAAATATAATTAGCTAAAAGTTCTATGGGTCAAAGTTGAATTTCAGGAAGTTCTGGGGTCAGTCTATAATTTCTCAAAAGTTTAGGGGCCAAAGTGAGATTTTCAAAAATCTTGGGGTCAGATTTGAAATTTTCAATTTCCTTATATATATATATATATATATATATTATCTTATGGGCCCAACCCAATGGGCCCAATTCATTTAAGCCCAAACCCTTTTCAAAACCAAATGGGCCAAATGCTTTAAAATCAACAAGCCCAATTTAAAAGGAAACCAGGCCCAAATCAGAAATAGGCCCAAGATCAGCCATGGCTCAAAGCAGACAGGCCCAGCCGAGACCTCCCTCCCTCGCGCGTCTTTCCGGTCACCATCTCCGGTGACCTGGCCAACGCCGGTCACCGAAAAATCCCTCCCCCTCACTGTTTTCGCGTTTCCGTCCCCCAAAAATCTCCATTTTCATACCATATTGATCCCCCGTCATCGAGGAGTCCCCCAGGGTTGCTCTCAAACCTTCGCCGACGCTCGATCCCAATCTGCACACCCAGATTCCGGCCACGCATGCCAGATTCCGGCGACTGAATACTTCCTATTTCCATGGCTGTTTTTCAGCCGTTTCAACTCCGATCTTTCCCATTCATTTTCTGCACCTCTAGGGATCAAGCTCCCAAGTCCAAAACCAAGTTTTTAAACAATATTTCCCAACCACCCGATTTTTAACCCCACCTGCAACTCTCCCTTTCTCTCTCATTTCTTGGTCATTTTAAATGGTTCTTTTGGCTTTTTATCTTACATCTCATGCCTTATAAAACCTTGTTGTCTAAATTAAACATCATGCTTTAAGAAAAAAAAAAAAAACGACAGAACCTAAACTACTCACCTGTTTTTGAGCAAGCTCTCGGTTTTCCCTTCTGTTCCCACTTCCTCTCTTCCGAGCTTCTTACTCCCAACAGCTCTCAGTTCCCCCTTCTTCCTCCTACTCTCTTTCTTTTCTCACCCAACGAATACACATGTATATGTGTATATGCCACCTCTCTCTCTCTCTCTCTCTCTCTCTCTCTCTCTCTAAATCCGACCCACTCTCTGGCAACCCCACTGCCACACACAACTCTACTCACACACTCCATCCCCCACTCCTCATTGAGTGTAACACACTCAATCTACACACACCCACACACACAACCGTACACACACAATCTGTCTTATACATATATATATATATATACATATATATATTTACATACTTAAATAAACACACTCGTGCACACATATACATACACATTTAAATAATTTAATATGTATATATATATATATATATATGTTCACACATATATTACACACATCACATGCATACATTTAATCACATGTACATAATAATAATAATAACAATAATAATAATAATAATAATAATAATAATAATAATAACAATTAATAATAAAAAAAAATTTTCATTCCAAAAAAAAAATAAAATGAAAACGATTACTTAAATTAAAGAACAGGAAAATTAATTTATAAAAAAAAAATTTTCCGGGTCTTTACAAAGTTCCAAACCAAACATGTTACATAAATTCTTTCAAAATTAGAGTAGGTAACTCATCCTTGTATATTCACGCTGCAATGCAACTATACCGTAAGCAGGTGAAATGTCAAATTTGAGAAATGCGGTCAAAGTGTGAGTCACAAACTGAATAGATGGGAGAGCGAGAAACAGTGATTCTCGTCCGTTTTTCTCAATCTCAGCTTCCGTCTTCTCCCCTACAAACACTCCCAACTTTATCTTATTTGTTCAGTCTCTCCCCTCTCAATGCTGTCCTTTCCGCTTTCAATTCAAGTACAATATATATAATATAATATAATATAATTATAATTATTATATATATATATAAATAATTAATTGACATAGATCGATCCCAAACTTTCTATCTAAGAACTCTGTATGTTATCGATCCGGAACATAGAGGAGGATGTCCGGAATATGGAGATGGAAGAAGCTGAGAGAAATGGCAGTGACGGCGTCATGGGCTGCATCAACAACCCGGCTCTGCCCGTCGAACCACCGTTTCTCGCAGATATCGCCACTGTTTGTAAATTATCTGCACGTAGGGTCGTACCGTCGTAGGGAGTCGTTGATTGGAGTGCAGGAGAGGTACAAGTGGGATCACGGCGGTTCCGACGACTTTCAGACCCGCAGGATTAGGGCCGAGGCCAATTGCCCTCGCTGCTCCAAGCACATGGACCTCCTATTCTCTAATCGCCACCTTCCTCCCTCTTCCAATCTTTCGGTTACTGGAGATGCTAATGGCAATCACAAAGTAGGAGGTGCTGGAGGGACTTACCAGGCCGTCAATCTCTGCCCCAATTGTAAGACCGCCTACTACTTCCGCCCCTACAAGATTGCCCCCCTTCAGGGCAGCTTCGTGGAGATTGGGAGGGTTAAAGGCAAGGACTCCGACAGGAAACCTACAGCCAAAAATACAAGCGAAGAGGATTACAGCAATAGGTTCAGGGTTTCGTTTTGGGAAACTCTGAGGTCATATGGCGCCGAGCCTCCTGAGAATTGGCCCCCTCCTCCTCCTCCTCCTCCTCCGACCCCATCGTCGGAGAATGGGCTTGCAGTACACACCCCACCAGGCCCCCCTTTTGCACCTGGCGTTAATGTGATTCGTGCAGCGGGTCCTGGAGGCGGCAATGGTGGCGGAGGTGGCGGCAACAGCAATGGTGGTGGTGGTTCATTTGGAGAGAAGAATGGGTGGGGTGGGTCAAACTTGGGGAAGGACTTGCCAACGCCCAAGGAGATTTGCAAAGGACTTGACAAGTTTGTTATCGGCCAGGAACGTGCCAAAAAGGTTCCTCCTTTATCCCGTTGTTGTTCTTCATTTTGGCCAATTCGTGCATTATCTCATGCAATTCACAATGCATCCCCATAATTATTTGTTTCTGGCAATGCAAGTCAGCTCTGTCCTTAATTTATTAAATTTTGACTTCTTTTTTTGAATGCATCATATTCATTTAACATACGCCATTGTATAATCTTTTAGCTCATACTTATTGAGATATTCCTGGGTCCAGCCCGGGTCCTTGTCCTTGGTCGTCTTTGTTGGTGACAAATCCATCTGAGTCTATTGCTTTAACAGATGGAAAACCTACTCCTCAGGTTGCTAAACTGCACGCAATAATTTTTATCTTTGAAAGAATTGGTCATAGGAAATGAGGAAATATGGCTCATTTTTCACGCATTTCTATTTATCATATAAGAAGTCAACCCAGTAATTTTCAGTCAAACTCTCTACATTGTTTCTCTAACCATCTGTTTGGATCTCGAAAAGAACAAGAGAAGATGGAAATGCCGCAAAGAAGCTTAAGGGCAAAAGTCATTTTCTCAAACAGTTTCATTTACCTATTGCATGTTCTTTCCAAGATTCTAATGGGCCCTTAGAGCTTGGGTGAGTATTTATTTCTTAGAAATTATCTCCTTGGTGTTTGTGGGAGATCATTTGATGATTTATCTATGTCAAGTAGGTATATATATTTTCTTGCATTTAATTGTTCATTAGTATTACATAATTTTTTTACAACTTATTTTGCATCTTGCCTCCTTTTTTGTTTTGCTTTTTTTTTTTTTAATTAAAATATTTCAGGTGCTTTCGGTAGCTGTTTATAACCACTACAAAAGGATATATCATGCTTCCTTACAAAAAGGGTTAGTAAGGTTCTCCTATCTAATCATATGTGGTATAGTGGCTCACCAACAAGTTCTAGCTTGATTGGTACCTTCTCCACTTCCCCATATGGGAAGATGAGGGTTCAAGTCCTTTTAAGGGGCAATGAGTGTGTGTGTGATTTACCTATCCAAAAAACACAAATGTGGCTCAGTGGCTCTGTGACTGGGATTCATGCTGATTTTGCTCAGTTTTGCTCCTCAATTTGCAGTAATTTTTTTTTGTGCAATTGATGATTGTGTTAGTAGCCTTTTTCAAATTCTGGTTTTAACGAAACTGAACTTGTGTGTTTAAACTTTAAATACTAGGTCAGGAGCAGAATCAAGAATTTCCAAGGCAGAAGATGATGATAATAATGTGGAGTTGGAAAAGAGCAATGTATTATTGATGGGTCCAACTGGTTCAGGTGCGATTCCTACTCTGTCATTCCTAAACGTTTCCTTGTTCTTGTGTTGCAAACTGTGGCATCTTCACAAATACACACACAAATATATTCACTTTACATGAATTGTTAACTAGAAACAGCTGCCAAATTTTAACTGCACTTCTCACTTAAATTTTGTAAAACAGGGAAGACATTACTTGCAAAAACCTTAGCTCGTTTTGTGAATGTGCCCTTTGTCATTGCTGATGCAACAACTTTAACACAGGCAAGCCATTTTTTTGAATTATTTACTCTTGTTGTTATACAAACAGTCATCCATCTTTTACATGGAAATGTTATATATTAATTTTTTTTTGCAGTACCAATGTTTGGATATTAACTTGTATTATTTTTTTACTTATCAAAGAATTAACTTGTATCCTTTTGTTGATTGTATTGGTCATATTGTGAGAATAATTTGGTAATTGGTGGATTAATCTGTTAGCTTTCTTTTTGTAAAACATATAAAATTAAGTTTTATTACAATTATATAATAATAACAGTCCAGTTGTATTGTGATAAAAATCTGCAATAATATGAAGAGAGAAAAAGAAACACTGAATTCACAGTAAGAGATAGCACTCACTCTTTTGATCATTAATGTTACTTTCACCCGCCTTTGACTCTACATATTTCTATGCCTATGGTAAATTTCAATTATTAATGTACCGATCAGAAAAATTTCAATTATTAATGTCTTTTGCATTTAGTAAAAGGTAAATAAACATATTGTTTTTACTGCACCCTCATTACTATGATTTTTCATAGTGGCTATCTTCTAGTTTGTAACTTTCTTTTTTATTGCTTATCTCCCAACTTATTAAAGTGGCAAATTTATTATTATTTTGTTTTGCAGGCTGGTTATGTTGGAGAAGATGTGGAGTCAATATTGTATAAACTGCTTGCGGTATGATTCATTTTTTCATTGTGTAATCTTAAAAATCGATCTTTCAAATTATTATCTCTTATTTTATGATTTTTTGACTTATATATATATATATATATATATATTGGATAGGTAAGACACACACACAGACCGACCATGTCCAATTGAGACTTGAACCCTCAACCTTCTCTTGGGGTAATGGTGGTGATATGATTCAATCTAACACCTGATGGTTGAGGGGCTTGTAATTTATGTCTGCTGGTCTATGTTCTGTGGTTGCCTTTTTTTTTTTGTTGAGGAAAAAGAAGTACGGTTACCTAGAGGAGTCCCTTTTTACATTATA
The DNA here is from genome assembly GCA_008638375.1 of Nyssa sinensis. Taxonomy (NCBI): domain Eukaryota; kingdom Viridiplantae; phylum Streptophyta; class Magnoliopsida; order Cornales; family Nyssaceae; genus Nyssa; species Nyssa sinensis. The sequence continues at coordinate 31,338,837 of CM018034.1, forward strand.
AATAGTTTCACAGATTGAAAATTTCATACTTGGTATATAAAGGTAAGAAGTGAAAGTTTCTCTAGAAGCTCTTTGAGAATTGGTCAAAGGAAGTATTGCCTTCAGTCCTTGACCCATACCTTTGTTGCGTCCTTTCAGGTGGTACAGTAGCTCAATGACTATTCACAATTTATTAGGATGGATTTCATCATTAGCTAGCATAGAAACATACCGTTGCAACAGCCTCTCTAGAGGGTCACACATGAGCTGCATGGTGCTAAAGTAGAATGATTATTTGTTTACATCATTCGATTTTAGGATGTACTTTTGTTGCTCTAGTTCTCTTACTTGGCAATATATAGTCTTTCTAGTTATTGGGCGATAATGAAGGGTACCATAGGTGAAGAAGAAATGGATCAAAATCATGGCAAATTTTGATAAGAAACAAAAAATGTTGTCAATAAGAAAGCAGAGAACAAAGGCAAATAAGGATGAGGAATCATTCAAGCATGAGAAATATTGTAATATGATTTTGTAAGTGCCCCACCTTGTTGTGTTCTTTGATTGCTCATATTCATTTACCTCATGGATGATGGAACTGCCTTATAAGTTTTGACTAATTTGCAGCCATGATGTAAGAAATGGTGGGGTTTGGCTTTAGATAATGTCTATAGCTGGCCCCCATAGTTTCTCATTTTTTGCATGACAGAGGCCCATATAGATATTCATTGTCTTTAAAATCATATTTTGTTAATTGTTTTTCTTTGAACTTATTTTTTGAAGTGTTTTACTTGGTATGAAAAGTGGAGTTCCGAGTCTCATTACATTGACTTAGTGGTTGAGTGTTGAGATGATACACACACACACACACACACACACACATATATATTGAAAACTTTCCGAGAGATGAAATAGAAGAATTGTCCCAAAATTTGGGATTAGGTCCGATACAATATGGACTTTGTGCTTGCACAATATTGCCCCCATGTTTAGGATTTTCCAAAAACCCCCCAAATTGTTGCTAGCTCTCTGGATCCCAGCTATGAACTAACAAAAAACAAGGCTAACTCGATCCTACATTCCTACCACACCCCAACAAGGATCCATTTCCGTTTTTTTTTTTAGGCGTGGGTGGTTGGGTGGGTTGTGAAAGTGGATTCTTATTGGACTTCTTGGAACTTTCTGGACATAAGCCATTTTTTTTGGCTGATTCATGCATCCATCCAATATCCAGGCTTTTTTGATCAGATATTAAATATAATATCTGGTACAAAATATTCAATGGTTGTGATTGCGCAGGTGTGCCAGAGCCTAAAAGGCTCATGTGAGTGCCAAACGTATCCATGTGAGTTTGGTTGTGAATTGGATCAAGCGATTGTTGGGAAGCAGGGAACTCCCCTTAAGGTTCACATTGCCTCTGCAATGAGGACTCCACACAGGGGGGCTAACAAGATGAATCAACTGTAAGAAGGCAGAGATAATGAAGTGCAAAAATTCTACCTTGTATTGAACAAGTATTGTCTGATACAACTTGAGATGTAATTACAACGGACTGCAATTACAAGTTATATGGTAGCAAGATGGTGGTAGAGAGTACAGAAAGTGATAGAAGGGTAATGAAACTATGCTATTGCTACTCCTATGGCTATGATAGGCTAGGCTAGGCTAAGATGTTGAATGGTGCGGGTCCCTTTGCACTTCTTCAGATTTGCTATTTAAAGTTGTTGCAAGTGATGATTGTAACTGCTAAGCACGTGTTCATATGTGGCATATTCTTCATGTTCAGTTGTTCATTTCTCATGTTCTTTTGTTATTTGATGAGATGAAAATAACTCCCAACTGTGGACAAACACTCCATGTTCCATTTCCTGCACATCCCTTCATGGAGGCTTGGGAAGTTGCCACGTGTCCCATACCTCCTTGAATATAGCCACTCCTTCCACATTCCCATAAGTGGTAGTTACCACCCACCGTCTCTCTCTTCATGTACATGGGGGATCACTTTCTCCACACTCTTTCATGGACCTCTTGCTCTCTCTCACTCTCTCTCCTAACATGGACACATGGGGGACCATGTTTTTCACTCTCTCTTTTTGTGGTCCATGTTGTTCATACACACTCAATGACCAACACATGTCCCTTATGCATACTTTTCATGCAAAAGCACATGTGCTTAATTGTAACACCCACAAAGGGGGTTGACCAAAGGGAAGTCATCCAAAGATGGATGCCCAAAAACTCCCATATTTTAAATGGCCATCTAAAATTGTCACATGATGAAGCCACGTGTTAGCACCCTAGTGTTTGAACGCAAATTAGGTTGTAAACATTGAAACTCCCCCAAGCCCTTTCAAAATGAACTATCATGATTTTTTAAAGGGCTGTAATTTTGGCCGACTAAAATTCTGCCGTAATAAAATATGCTATAGAAATTTTTTCAATATAAATGAGTGCTCTAAAATATTTATCTGAACCAAGGATCAAAGTTTCTTCTCTTTTCCATCGAAATGAAACATTAGTGTAATACTAAAATTCACATGTTTCCATGGAAACATATCAAAATTAATAGAAACATAACGAAACAATGGAAACATTTCTTTCATATTTGCAATACTTCTAGAAGTTGCTAAAAGATAATATTCATTTGTTTTTCAAATTAAGGAGATTGAAGGATTAAGCCCCAAAATTAGAAGAAAATATTTCTAGTTTTAAAAAAAGTAGTAGACAAGGAAAAGTTGAAGTAGTGAAAATAAAATATAGATAAATAATTTATCTTAATACTTAGTTACTAATTATAATAGGTTTAAATTTCTATTTGTTTACTTATTATTTTATATGTAACTTCTGTCAAGTTGTCCAATTCGTAAATATTACAAAATATATATTTATTATTTTATGTTTTATAATAATTTTAAATATTTCATAACAAATATATAATAGTTTCATATTACATAAAAAAAAAATAGCTCTAATTTTTTTATACTAGTTTTTAATTAGTAACGAGTTATTTGGTCTTAATGACTAATTTGCATTTACGTTTTTTTTTTTGTCAATTCACCCTAGTATCTTCTTGTGTAAATGGACATGTACCCTAAACATTTTTAATTAATTAATTATAATATTTGTTTTCACATATTCATATATTTTACTTTATGTTTACAAGTATTCCTACACATTTTAATTTTTTCATTGTTTCCACTATGCTTCAAAAACGTTTCTGAAATGTTTCCATTTTCTGGGTGACCAAAACATTACGACATGAAATTTTGATCCTTGATCTGAACAGCTATAATTTTCTTCTACTGAACTCGGCCATTAGTTGGTCTTAATGGCGTACCTGGACTGTTGGACGTTGATATTTTGACAGCCATTTTTTTTTTCAATAACTGAGGTTCTACAAGTTCTCCTTGATGTTCAAAACTTTTTCTTTATGCCTTCGATGTTCCCCAAAGTGCTCTGCCATAGGTCGTAATTCCAACACCGTGGAATGGACCCATATTTTTTTTTCTTCTTCTTTTGGCCACCTTGAAGGCCAAACTTCAAGCCATCGCCCTATTTTTTATTCTATTCACTCAAAGAGGGAGTCATTGAATATTATCGAAAGGCCAAAACTCCCATTCTGGAGGTTTTCTTTTACTTCTTCTTTATCTCCTAAAGTGGCCTTCGGCCTAGAGTCCAAAGGTGGCTGGCCATTAGTTGGCCGTAACAGGATAGTTAGCTATATATATAGCCCAAAGAAGTGACACCCTTGATGGCCTTTGAAACTCTTTACTGAACAGCCATAATCCTAAAGAGGACAACCTTACTTGTGTAGGGGCACTTGGCGGTTATGGCCGTGATTTCAGCATATATATATATATATGTTTTGAAAGGTAAAGTGTAATAATATTGAAAAGCGCCCAAGGGGCGCACACCTGCTTGCAAAAAAAGATACCAGATTTAGGGTCTCATGTTACTGAAAAAATCTACAAAGTCATCTAACGAAGGATCATGAGACCCATTCACCCATACATACAATGTATACAAAAAATGCTCCTAACTCTACTTGGGGCAACTTCAATCCCCTAAAAAATCTTCCTATTTCTCTCTTTCCATATACACCAAAAAAGACAAATGGGGATCACATCTTAGACTTTATGTATATGCTGCTTTTTACAACCCCGCTTCTCCAACTAGCAAAAGTCTCTAAAACTGTTCTTTGTGAGACCCAACAGCAGCCAACAAGAACAAAAACAAGCTGCCACAAATCTCTCGCTACCTCACAGTGAAGTAAAAGATGATCCACCATCTCCTCATTCCTCTTGCACATCACACATCTATTGGCAATGAGAAAACCCCTTCTCTTTAGGTTCTCCCCCATCAAATAGCTCCCCAAGCCGCTGCCCACCCAAAAAACGCTGCTTTTGATGGGGCTTTCGGCATCCAAATAGACTTCCAAGGGAATTCTCTTTTCCCACTTCTATAGAGAACCAAGTTGAATGATTTCATAGAAAACTTTCCTCCATTCCCGGGCATCCACCTAATAGCATATTAGCATCATTTTGTTGGGAACTAAGTTTGATTTTTTGCGAAATCCCCTTCATCCTAGCAAACTCCTCAATCTCCCAATCGTGAAGGATCTTCTAAAATAAGGCAATCAACACGCCTCCCTTCCATCATGACAAAAAAAATCATCCATCCACATGCCTCCTTGTTAGATGTTAATTGGAAAAAAAGATGAGGAAACTTTTCTTTAAAAGCCACCTTATCTGCCCAAATATCCACCCAAAATTTATTCTCCCCCTAACCTGCTACAAAGACAATATGCCTCCAAAAATCAGCCCCTCCCTTTCTAATAGTCTTCTACAAGCTTAACCCATAAGGGCCATCAACCTCCTTTGAGAGTCCCCCACCTCCCAAACATGCATACTTGGCCTCAATGGTGTTTTTCCACCACACTTGATCTTCATTAGTGAATCTTCTTAGCCATTTACCTAACAAAGCCCAATTAAATACTCTTCGGTCTTTGATTCCCAAGCCCCCGTGATACATTGGAGCACACACTTTCTTCCATGTCACTAAAGGAATCTTCCTCTCATCTCCCATGGCATCCCACAAAAAATCTTTGTTGTTTCGCCAACTTCTTTTCCACATAAGATGGAATTGGGTACAAAGACATGAAATAGGTGGGAAGACAAGAGAGAGTTCTCCGAATAAGAGTGATCTTCTCACCTTTAGATAAATATCCTTTCTTCCACGCCGCCAACCTCTTTTGAAAGCGATCCAACACCGGATCCCAAACGCCTTTGTTTCATGAACCCGCTCCCAAGGGAAATCCCAAATAAACAGTAAGGAACCCAATTTACATCCCAAATTCCAAGCTAGCTCCTAAGTCGTCTCCCTACCCCAATCGGAATAACCTTACTCTTTCCCATGTTAATTCTCAACTCGGAAACCACCTCAAAGCATTTCAAAATACACCTAAAACATCTCAATTGCGACACTTCTACCTTACAAAATATATTAGTATCATCCACAAATACGAGATGAGACACCTCCACCCTTCTTCCTTCCTATTCTCCCACCACAAAGCCACTGAACATGCCCACTCTCATTGCTCTATCCTACATCAAACTAAGGGCTTCCATCACTAATATAAATAAGGAGGAAAGAGGATCCCCTTGTCTCAATCCTCTTGAACTTCTGAAGAAACCCATTGATGTTCCATTCACCAATACAGAGAAGTTGACTGTAGATATACATATAGCCATCCAACTCCTCCATTTTTGTCCAAACCCCATCCTATCAAAAACATACAATAAGAAGCCTCGACTCCTATGATCATACGCTTTCTCAATATCAAGCTTGCAGATGAGACCCACTACCAGCCACCTGCATTGCTGCAAAGCTAGCTTCATCACCAGTGCTCGAAGCATCTTCTCTGGTAGACTCATCTTCAATGCCACATTCCTCTGAGCCGCTGTTACTTCCTGTACACTATGACTAAATAATTTTCCTCCCACACTTGTGAATGCAGATTTTGAGTGTGATGGCAACATCCCGTTGGCACCCCCCAGTCCAAATACAATGGCTTCACATCAAACCACTAGTTAGTTTGCAAAACTCTCATCGTTCTCCTTGTAATTTCTACAGAGTTCTACAGAGCCATTCCAATCACAACCAACCAATATGAAGCCTCCTTACCTTCCCATTGCTTCTCACGGATATCTGTACCCACTCTGCTCCTTGATCTCTCATCGTCGGGAAGTTCAAGGTCTTCCGACCAATGTAACAAAAGTCACCATCTCTCTTGAGATATCTTTTTTCCTTCTTTTCAAACAAGAAAACGTGTAAAAACTAACCTTTACTTTCATCATATATGTAAATGTATTATACTAAGTGGTGGCCTCCATGGAAATTTATTGCTTTTCCACAAATTGAGGGCGTGGCCTTAAGGCCAGTATTTCAAGCGGCCAAAACTCTACATCCCAAACTAATATTACTCAAGTAGCCACATTTCAAGTGGTCAACTACAATATTACTCTTTCCTATGGGACACGCCTATTTTTTTCCCACAAAATTGATACTTTCTAAAGACCATGGCATGACTTTTGTAATGGCTAAATCCATAGTTATCAGAATTAGACTGGACGATGAACCGGTGAAGGGGTCGGTTCACTGGTTCAACCGGTTCAACCAGTTTTATAATTAATATATTAAAAATATACATAAATATATTAAAAATTAAGAAAATAACAAGAAAAATATATATATATATATATTTTATTATCTAGTGATAAATAACAAAATATAAGCATAATCATTGAAATTATCTTAATGTATAAGTTTTATATATTTGTATATATAACAAAAATACATGCAACACTTTTATTTTATACCAAATTTCATCATTTAATCATCAAATATAAGAATTTTTGTGAGAAAAAGTTGTAGGTAATAAAAAGACAAAGGTGGTTCAATCGATTTTTTTAAAAAACCGGTCGGTTCACTCGGTTTTTAAAAAACCGGCTAGTTCAATAGGTTTTTTTCGATTTTTTAGCAAAAACAGTATATTAATCGAACCAACCGGTTTAATGCCCAGTTCAACCAGCTGGTTCAGTTCGGTTCTGATAACTATGGATAAATCACTAGCCATAATTCATTGGCTTCTTATTGAGACCACCTTCATTCTTTATTATTTAAATCACTCTTTATTTTTTTATAAATAAAACCTTTCTCATTTATCCAAAAAAATAAAAAAAAAAAAGACATTTCTAAAGTGGATGGCCCAAAGGCCATAAATATAGAGCCACTTCCCCCCTATTCTTCTCTTACGGCCCACCAGCTTTTCTTAAAATATTCGGACACTGTTATAATATTGCACCTGTTATACTTGGCACCAAATCAGAAGCACTTTTTGATGCGCTCCACAAATCCAATTTGGAAATTGATTTGTAAAAGCCAAATAAATTATTGTCTTAGAGACTAAATACTTTTTTTAGCAATTGATTAGTGCCAAAAATTTTAAAATAACCAAAAGTGACCCTTTTTTTTTGGTTGAAAAAATGACTAATTATGAATTTTGGCTGTCAATGACCATTCATTATATTCCTCGGGAAAAATAAAATTAATCTTACGAATTTCTTCTTGAGAGCATTTTTTCAATGCTAACAATTTCGAAGATCACTTTGGTTGAGTCTATAATTTGGGGTTGCCCTCTAGCCGTTTCTTGGGTGATTTTAGGGATGGTTGTCACGTCCCAATCCTGGATATGCGACCGCCCACCAAGGCCTTTTTAATTTCTGATAGCCAATGATTCAAAACACATTGTAACAAGTTTATATTTCACAATTCACATTCCTCAAATTATAGATAACAATAATATATTGATGAATTGTTTTCAAATTCCATTTGAGTACATAAATATTTTAAAAGCAATATTATTTGAGTTCAATACATACATCTTATAACAAAAACAACCTTAACATGGCATGAAACACTCACATTAACTTTCCACAATTTTGACCGAACAGACTTCGAATCCTTCTTTATTTTCTTTCTTCTTTTCTCCATTCTCTCTCTCGAATTTTCCCTCTTGCTCTATCTTCTCTTTGCCTCACTTCACGGTTAGCCATGCTGCCCATATATATACCATGGGTTATGCCTTGCGCAGCAAGGTCTTTAACTAATCTTCTGCCACATTTTTTTTCCATTGGTTGTCTTTCAACTACCACAATGATAGTCAAGGCTTAGTCAATCTCTCTATGAAATACATTAAGACGTGGTGAAGTATACATCAAGCCAAAGACATTGTTTCACATATATTCATTTTATAATATATATAATTTAGTATCCCCTTTTTTCCTAATCTTCTCTCTCTTCTTTAATGTTGGTTGACCACCATTCACCTAAAGACTCCTACACCACCGACCTCATCTTCCTTTGCTTTATTCTTTTTATTATTATTTTGGTTTGGCACCACTTGTCTTTTAAAGAACTTGACACATAGCAGTAATAATAATAATATAATTATTTTTATAAATAATTCCAAAATCTTTTACTAATTTCTTTCTTAATGTGAAAATAAACAAGTAAACACACATAAAATATTATAATGTAATTTCATCATGTAAAAAGTAATATCATTTTGTATTTATTCTTGTTTCATAAGATTTCACATAATTTTCTTTTTCAAACCCAAGACAACTTAAAACATTTTTTTTTTTTGATTATTTATTACTTAAGATCATATTATTAATACTTGAATTATTGATGCATAGAATAATAATTTCTAAATTATTTCATAAATTTCAAGCAATTACTAAACCCGATAGAATTTTGGGATATTACAATGGTCGTCCTCACTATTCTTCTCTCGAGTTCTAAAAAACTATATTCGTTTCTGGACGAAGGTGGTTGTTCCCTTTGTGTTTCTAAACTTTCCTCATTCTCAACTGAACTCTCTTCAGCGGCCATCTTATAACTTGACTTGATACTTTCTTCATTTTTAAGGATGAATTGCTTCCCCATCCTTGATATTGAACTGGGGGGCCTCACTAAATGACTAGTTGTAGGTTCATCCATTACCCTTTCGGTAAACCATGGTTGGGTCACCATAGGATTTTCTACTCGATAGAGCCCTTTACTTGTCACCGTCCAAGAATTCTGGCCGTTCCAATAATTGGCCATTGTTGCCCTTATTTTAGTTTCTCCAGTTAATTAGCTCACGTTTTGTACAAACTAATTGAGAAACCCTCATTTCCAATTGATCCATCATTGTGTCAAAATGTCCCTTTTTGAATTCAATGCGCAGAAGGATATTTTGCACATAATAAGCATTCGGCTGTCTAAGAATGCTCATCAATAAAATTTCATATATTTGGCATTTCTCACAGTCCAAACGACTAATTTTGTCTTCTAGATTGTCAATTGCTTCATCTAGCCGATTGAGTTGGTATTTGATAGTCTGCAACCAAGATGTTTGCTCTATTATAAATAGTCACCCTTGGGTCCCACCGAACATGGCAAAATATGTGTGGCATAAAAATATTTAATGGTTGTGATTGCGCGGGCGTGTTAGAGCTTAACCGGTTCAAGTGAGTGGCAAACTTATCACTGTGAGTTTGGTTGTGAATTGGATCAGGTGATTGTTGGGAAGTAGGGAATTGCCCTCCTTTTAAGGTTCACCTTGCCTCTACAACACTATTTTAAAAACCGGACCGGACCGGCCGATCGAATCAGAAAAACTGGGAACCGGTCTAGTTTCCGGTTGGTTTAATATAAAAAAACTGCTTGAAATAAAAAATCGTTCTTTACAACCAAAACCGTTTAAACCACCGGTTAAACCACCAATTCATTCAAACCGTTGACGGTTTGATTAAACTGCCCGGTTCAAATTTGTACAAAATTTACTTGGCTCAGTACACGCTTCTTGGCATTTGAAATAATAAAATCTTTTTTTTACTAGTGGCATTTAGTACTACAGAGGAGTCAGCCTTTTTTGACTCTTCAGTGGTGTCATAATTCAATGCTTTCAAATTTTACAACAGGTGTACGCTAATTTTTATAGGCAGCTAATTCTTCACTCTCTCATTTCCTCACCGATGTGGGACTAAAATTGTAAAGACTTGAAAGTTTTAGATGTGCTTACGAGCTTGCGATGTTGTTGATGTGGGACTCATGGAGTAACTTGCACATTATATTACTCTTTTTCACTTGTAAAGTTGAGTTTTTTTAAGAATTAATTTCATTAAAACTTTTTTTCGCAAAATATGTATTTGTTTTTTTACACTTTATATCTTATTAAAAATTTGTGACTAGTTAATTGTTGAAATCATCATGTTACACTTCTTTAGTATCCTGTGTGGAATATAATTAGTGATTTATATCACAATTCTTAGTGTATTTTTAATTTTGATATAATTTTTTTAATTTTCCTATTTTTAAAAATGATCTTATAAATTTTGTTTGTTTTTTCATACATAATTTATTATATATTATATTAGAATTTTATATCTTATTGTTAATAATAAAAATATATTTATGACGTAAATATGATGTCGTGGTTCAAAAACGGTTGACCCGACGGTTGAACCAATGACCCATAACCCGGACATTTTTCGGGTTCGATGAACGGGTTGGGTCTGAAAACATTGCTTTACAATGAGGATTTTACACAACGTGACTGACAGGATGAACAAACTGTCAGATGGCAAAGATAGTGAAGTACAAAAATTGTATATTGTATTGAATAAGTATTGTCTGATACAACTTGAGATGTAATTACACTGGACTACAATTATAAGCTGTATGGTAGCATGATGGTGGTAGAGAGTACAGGAAGTGATAGAAGGGTAATAAAACCATGCTATTGCTATTCCTATGGCCATGCTAGGCTAAGATGTTGAATGATGCGGGGTCCTTTGCGTTTCTTCAAATATGCTATTATAGTTGCTGCAAATGATGATTATAATTTCCGTGTACGTGATCATGAATGGCATATTCTTATGTTCGGTCGTCCATTTCCCACGTTCTTTTGTTATTTGATGAGATGAAAATAACTCCCAATGGTTGAGAGCACTCCATGTTCCAATTTGTGAAGGCATATCCCACATTCTTTTGTTATTTGATGAGATGAAATTAACTCCTAATGGTTGAGAGCACTCCATGTTCCGTTTCTTGCACATGCCTTCGTGGAACCTTGGGTAGTCGCCACGTGTCCCATGCCTCCCTATTTTATATAGCCACTCCTTCTACATATAGCCACTCCTTCTACATTCTTGTAAGTGGTAGTTACCACCCACCTTCTCTCTCTTGATGATATGGGGACCACTTTCTTCGCATACTCTTTCATGGACCAATTGCTCTTTCCCTCTCCCAACATTGACCACATGGGGTCCCATGTTTTTCACTCTCTTTCTTTTTGTGGTTCATGTTGTTCATACACTCTCAGTGTCCAACACATGTCACTTACACATGTATTTCATGCTTAAGCACATGTGCTTAATAGTAACAGCCACAAAGGGGGTCAACCAAAGGGAAGTCGTCCAAAGATGGACTCCCAAAAACTCCCATATTTTAAGTGGCCTTCAAAAATTATCACATGAACAAGACAGTTGTTAGCGTCTGAGTGCAATTTAGTGTGTAAACACTCATTGATTGACAAGTAGTAAACATGCGTATGTTTTTACATACCTTAGAAACACCATTGCCTTTTTGTTTGATCATGTCTGTTATCTCAAACTGAGGTGCTTCGTGCAACCTCTGTCTCATCTTACTGGTTTTAGAATTTAGTTTTTTACCTCATTATGTTTATAGTTTCATGCTACTTATTCAATTTTTCCATTTCTAATCCTTTTCATTTATCAGTAAACTCAAATAACTCTGTCTTTGAATTCTGGATGAAGGTTGCTGAGTTTAATGTTCAAGCAGCTCAACAAGGGATGGTGTACATTGATGAAGTTGATAAGATAACAAAGAAGGTTCATACCCTTTTTTCAAGTTATTTATTCTTCGATTTGACGTTTAGGTGATTCCAGAGCCAAAAATTTCCCATCTCTTGGGTATTTTTGCAGGCAGAGAGCTTAAATATCAGCAGAGATGTTTCTGGTGAGGGTGTTCAGCAGGCACTATTGAAAATGCTGGAAGGAACTGTGAGTGACTTCATCATGCAATACTTCTAGTTTATTTATTTTATTAAATATATATGCACCATCAAATTTTTCTTGGGACCTTTTCATGTGGAATGCATTCTGTTCAATGGGCTGTAGAATCCTGAACACATGCAAGCCCCTTTGATAATGTGTTTTTTGCATTATACGAAGAACTCCAATGAGCAGACTCGTAGACTTGTATTTTTTCGCTCGTAGACTTGTCCAAATTATCACAGACTTGTTTAGTGACATATTGAGCTTCTCTATGGTGATGAATATGAGGCTTTTGGAATGTTGGTGGCTGGCTTCTGAAATGTTCTAGGGTGTTGTGGATGCCCCGATATTAGGGAAAAACTTAATGATTTGATAATAAATCCTCTAGTGCAGATTCTGTTTACGCTTATGAGATACTGGTATAGATCTTGAAGAAGGTATTCTAATTATTAGATAGAACCTTTTGTTTGGCACTAGAAATATAGTTATAGAGGTTAATATTTAATGTAAGAAGATTTAAGGTGGGTTGGAATGGATAGAATTTCAGAATTAGAAAAAGAGATTTTGGTGGCTGTTGCTAGGGCTGTTCCCGCACTATGAACAGTAACCCCATAACAGGGACTTAAATTTGCCTCACTTGGTCTTTACAGAAGGAACGAATTGGATACAGTTTCAAGGATGAAGAGTTTCCTGGTCATATACTAAATTTTTTTATGTTGAATACCTTCCTAATTTTGTCAATTTATTCTTTTGTTGCCTTTTTGGGTGGCTTGAATTGTACAGTTGGAACCTAAAATACTTAAGGTGTACATGGGTTCGCCTCCTCTGGCATTTTTTAAGGAAACTTTACCTATTAAAAATATATTAATGGTGGGAATCATTACACTTATCAAAGAAAAGGTTTTATTTATTTATTTATTTTTTTAAAGAGTTGAAAGAGTGGTTAATATGGTTTATGGAGGCATAAAGTGCATGAAATTGAAGGAAGAGAAAGAGGAACGAGAAGACAGAACTTATGAATAGGTCCTAGACCCTTACTCATCACACCTAGGGTTGGCTTGCATCACTTCTTTTTGATAAGTAAAGACAAGTCATAGAGCACATCTAAGGGGGGTGAACAAGCATACAAATAATGGAGACAATTGAAACTAAAACTAGAGCCTTGTGTCTTTGAGAAACTCTACAAAAGAGTCTATGGAGGATGTATAGGACCCAAGAATTCATACATACACAATTCTAAAAGGGTTTAAAAGTTCTAGAACTTTCTCTAAGGTGATCCCACTTGAATTTGAAGGATTACATATGTATCTATACATAGTACTTGAAAAAAAAAAACAAAACTCATTTGGTAACGTTGACTTTTTTAGTTTTTTGTTTTCGTTTCTAATTTTTTGAAAACTAGAACAAAAAACTCGTTTGATTGCTTGTTTCTGTTTTATTTTTTTGAAGATGTTTTTAAAATTAGGCTAAAAGTTGAAAAAAAGAAGTGGTTTTCAACATTTTTGAAAACGAAAACGAGTACGGGAGCAACTCGTGCGAATCTAAACTTTAATGAGGTTAGGATATCGATTCTCATTAGCTACAATAATTTCATACTTTTTATAACACTTGTAAAAGGTATCTAATTTCTCTAACTCTTTCATGCATGTCTATCTCTCGGGTACCGCCACTTCTTTTTAAGCTCTCTAACATCCCGGTCAACTCCCAATACCTCCTCCATCGTGACACGGCTATCTACGATTCTGTAAATTTTTTTTTTTTGGTGTCTTAAAAAGCTTTCTACCAATTGTTTGTTATAGTAAATACATGGTACTCAGTTTATATAGATATATATAACTTACGAAAATCAAGAAATTTACAAAAAACCTTAATAAAGTGAAATAGGTGGTTTACAAACCACATTAACAAGTCACGAGCCTATGTGATGTGATTTACAAAAACCAAGAACACACACACACACACACACACACACACACACATATATATATATATATATATATAACAGTTGCAGAAACTTACTTACCAAAAACAAAATCGTATAGAAATCAAGAATCGAAGCAAAAAACTATATATACATACAGAGTAGTGTTAGGTATCCCTAATTTATATCCCCAATTATATCTTCAATGTGATGTGTCAGGATATAGTGACCCAAAATCATCATATTTTGACACATCCCATTGGAGATATAAATTGGAGATATATAGTATTTTCCATACATATATTGTTTCATTTCTTGTGACCCAAACACATCTCAAAAGTTTCTATTGCCCATATACCTCTCGAAGTTTCAAAAGCTCTATTTCTCAAATTATCAATTTTGAATAACACCTCATCTTTCAAGTTTGAAATAGCTTTGTTTATAACACAATCTTGTGTTGAAATAAAATTTGAATATATATATATATATATATATATATACACACACACACACACACACATTATGGAATTTAGGTTTGATTTTATACTAGTTATCAAACGCGTTTTTTATTTTTGTTTTTAATTTTTTAGAAATGGTATTATTGTACCAAATACGTTTTCTATTTTTGTTTTTATAAAAAATAAACAAAAACTAGTTTACGTTGTTGGAAAACTGAAAACCAAAAACACGAAACGTTACCAAACACAACCTTAAGAGTTTGACTCATAAAACTACTCTAAACCAAATAAAAATCATATAATATAATCCAACAACATAATATAACCAAATTTAAGACCCGTGGGTCCACTACAACCTATGTTTAACAAATCTAGTACCAAAATTCCCTTTGACTCAATGATCTATTAGCTTGATATACATTATTGGCCTATTCTCTAACAGCTTAAACTTATGGAGCAATTGGTGATTTAACATGTTATCAGAACTCTGGTTCTGAGAGGTCTTGGGTTCAAGTCTCTCCCTCCCTCCATTCGTTTGGTGTAAGTTTTGCACTCTTTCGCACTCTCACACTTGCCATTTTCCACGTGCAAGATGAGATTGCATGTGAGGGAGGGTGTTAGCTTGATACACATTGTTAGCCCATTTTTTAACAGTAAAACTTTTGGAGCAATTGGTTTGTTAACATGATCCATGTCATAGGCGTGCAAACGTTCTTTCTCATTAAACAAGAATATACGTGTTTTCACTCCCACAATGATCCACGGTCGAGTTTATATAACGAAAGATGACCAAGTAGGATGTGTAATTCATATGAAAAGCCTCACATTATAATGAATTACTATAATAGTCATGAGAAACAAAGCATCACTTTGTTACTGGAATAGAGGCATTAATGATCCAGACTACCTTGAATGGTTGGGGATGTGGTTCTGTTGGCAATTTCAGCTTGTCAATAGTAGCTTTGGTCATTACATTCATGCAGCTGCCCCCATCAACAAGAAGCTTGCAAGCCATTCTTGAAAAAAAAGGTCTGAAAAATTGAATGATGTTGAATCATCCTCCTCCTACTTAGGGGTTGTAAGGATGTATACCATCACCAAAAGATGGGAAGTATCCTCCTTTATTTCTTTAGAATTATTTTATCATCGAAAGCTCCAAAATGGAATGCAAATATCATTAACCCATTATCATGTTCTTTGCATGCTTCATTGCCATATGCAAGAATAATTAAAGGTTGGCAAGAGTTAGGATTTTTTGATAGGTATCAGTACCTCAAAGTGCATGCTTGGAAAAGGAGGAAGAAGATATATCCATGTGGGTCCCACCAAATAGGCCAATGGGTCCCATCGTGTGTTACATGTTTTTTTAGGAACTATATTTAGATGGGTGTACTGCATCTAGGATGATTGGTATAGGAGTATGTGAGAAATATTATTTTCCATAAGCAGGGGTATTTTTGTAAGTTTACAGATTAGGGATATCCTTAGTTGTTTTTTTTGATTGGTATTCTTAATTTTTTTAAATTTCCAAAACTTTGTTTCATGTCCAAGTTAGTCTTTTTTTTGGTTACAATCTTCAGTGAATTATGAGGTTAGGTGGCAGAAGAAAATACAAGGGGAGGGGGGGCAGCAAATTGTTGTGTATTACAACCTCATGAGTTAGAAAATACTATCTTGGAATGTTAGAGGGTTAAATGACCCTGACAAGAGGATGGTGGTGAAGGGGCTGCTGAGGGAGTGGATGGCAACTATGATTTATCTTCAAGAAACAAAGATGGAAGAAATGTTGACAGAGATTATTCGAAGTCTTTGGATGGGTAGATGGGTAGAATGGAAGCTATGAAGCACAAACATTCTATTTTGGCTCACGTGTCCGTGTCGGACACTTTACAAACACGGGAAAAAAGAGTATACAATTTTTTTTCTTCTGAATTTCGGATAGACTTGTTTTCTACTTTTTTGAATTTTTTCATCTTTTCTCCGTAAACTTATTTAGAACTTGAATCATGGATGTTGATGATTAAATGAAGATGTTCATGAATTTTTATGTAATGGCTTTGTTATTTTAATATCTTAATAATATTTTTGTGCTTTGTGTATTTTATGCTAATTTTAATTAAAATAAAGTTATGTTTTTATTATATGGTCATATAAAAAATATGAAAAAATTATAAATATTTAATGTGTTCCTGA
Organism: Nyssa sinensis; assembly: GCA_008638375.1. NCBI lineage: Eukaryota > Viridiplantae > Streptophyta > Magnoliopsida > Cornales > Nyssaceae > Nyssa > Nyssa sinensis. The sequence continues at coordinate 31,355,513 of CM018034.1, forward strand.
CGTGTCTATGTCTTACTTTTTTGAGAAAAGACGTGTCTGCATGTCCCTGTCCCGTATCTGTGCTTCTTAGAATGGAATCATAGAGGAGCCATTGGGGCTGCTGGTGGAGTGTTATTAATGAGGGACTCCAGGTCTATTTCTTGCGTGGAATCCTGGATAGGGGAGTTTTCCATGTCGTGTAAGATTAGGTGGGCTGATGACAACTTCTTGTGTGTCTTCTCTGGAGTTTATGGACCTTCTTCAGAATCAGAAAGGAGAAGGATGTGGAAAGAGCTGCATGCTATCAGAAGTAGATGGAGGCTGCCTTGGTGTGTGGGCAGTGATTTCAATGAGATAAATCTCTAGTCGAGCGAAGAGGATGTGACAGGCTGTTCAGAGGTATGCGTGAATTTTCTGACTTTATAAATGGGATGGAATTGATTTACTTGCCATTGGAAGGTGGAAGCTACACTTCGGTAAGTGGCAGATCAGACCCAGTAATGTCCAAATTAGACAGATTTATCATCTCGACAGTGGGAGCTGCATTTTCCAGGAGCTACTCAAGCTTTTTTTCCCAGGCCTATCTTGGATTATGCCCCTATCTTACTTGATTGTGGGGGGCCGCGAAAGCGAAAGAGTCCATTTAGGTTCGATGATATGTGGCTGTAGGATCCGGGGTTTAAAGAAAGGGTGAAGGTTGGTGGCAGAGTTACAAAGTCAGTTCGTGGCCAAGTTATGTTTTAGCGACGAAGCCGTAGGGCTTGCTTCTATTGGACCTGGAGTTGGCCAAGGGACTGCTGCGGGCCAAGCTGTAGAAGGTATCGCGAGACAGCCCGAGGCGGAGGGAAAAATGCAAGGTACCGGGACTCCAAGGAGCAAGAGGGCTATCTCATGGAAGAGGAAAAGGCTCAGAGAGACTGGCTGACACCAGAATTAGGAAGAGTTTTGAAAGCTGAGGAAGTAGGCTGGAGACAGAAGTCCAGATCATTGTGGTTAAAGGAGCACGATAGGAACACATGATTTTTTCACAGAATGGCTAATGCACATAAGCTTTTCAACATTGGATCAATAGTAATCAATGGGGAAACTTTTAAGGGGGACGGGTGTTGTCAAAAATGGAATTGTCTCTTTCTATAAGTCATTGTACATGGAGACCAACGAGAGGAGACCTTTTTGGATGACTTGGATTTCAAGACTTTGGTGGAGCATAAGAGAATGGGGTTGGAGAGACCTTTTGCTGTACAAGAGGTGGTGGATGCACTAGCTTGGTGCAATGGTGATAAGGAGTCGGGTTCAGATGGGTATTCCATGGCATTTTTTCAGAAATGTTGGTCGGCTGTTCGAAGGGATGTGATGACGGTCTTTCACCACTACTATGAGTATGGCACCTTTGAAAGAAGCTTAAATGCTACCCTCATTGTTTTGATTCCAAATAAAACAGGAGCAGAGGATATTCGAGATTTCCGGTCTATAAGCCTGGTGGGAGGGATCTATAAGCTTGTTGCTAAAGTGTTGTCATGTAGATTAAAGGGAGTTATGGATCAACTCATATCAGATATTGAGATTGGTTTTGTGAGAGGAAGGCAAATTTTGGATCCGGTGTTGATAGCCAAACAATGCATTGATTTGAAGAGGAGTGGAGAAGGGGTTCTTGTTTTCAAATTAGATATCTAGAAAGCTTACGATCATGTAAGTTGGAACTTCCTTGGTATGTTGAGGAAGATGGGGTTTGGAGAGAGGTGGTGCGGATGGATTAGATGGTGTATCTCCACTGTTTCATTTTCGATCTTGATATCTTGATTAATGGAGAGGCCACTCATTTTTTTAGGAGCTCCAAGGGCATTCGTCAAGGGGATCCATTATCTTCCCTGTTGTTTGTGAATGCCATGGAAGGATTTAGTCGGATGATGGATAGAGCCGTGACTGGTAGTCTTGTCAAGGGATTAGTATAGGGAGATCCTTGGAGTAGTCTATGGTGATTTCTCATTTGTTATTTGCAGATGATAAGATAGTGTTCTTTGGAGCTTTAGATTCACAGTTAAGATACTTGAGATGTGTTCTTCTTTGCTTCGAGGCAATTTCAGGTTTGAGGGTGAATTTGAATAAAAGTGAAATTATTCCAGTGGGGGAGGTGGAGATGTTCACAGTTTGGCTTGGAATTTGGGATGCAAGGTTTCGAAATACCTAGGGCTTCCATTGGGGGCTTCATCAAGAAAAAAGGCAATATGGGATCCTATCATTGACAGACTTCAGCAGAGATTAGCGGGATGGAAGAGACATTATTTATCCAAGGGTGGAAAGTTAACATTGATCAGAAGCACTTTGGCAAGTAACCCAACTTATTACATATATTTATTTCTAATTCTGGCCTCGGTGGAGAAGAATGTAGAGAAGATTTAGAGAGTCTTCCTCTAGTAGGGAAAAGAAGGGGAGAGGAAAATGCATTTAGTGAGTTGGGATAAAATCGAACATAGGAAGGAGGAGGGGGTTTGGAGGACTTTTAATAAAACACTTTTGGGGAAATGGCTATGAAGATTTTCCACGGAGCAAGACTCCTTTTGGAGAAGGGTGGTAGGGGCAAACTTGGCTGTGACCTTGATGGATGGGCGGTGGTGGAGGGATCATATGGTGTTAGCCTATGGAATTCTATTTGTAGGAGTAAAGCTTATTTTTTGCATAGGGTGGGCTTCGTGGTGGGAGAGGAGATAAAGAGAGATTTTGGAAGGATGTTTGGTGCGAAGACTTGATCTTAAAGGAGAACTTTCCATGCCTCCATCAGTTGGCCACTAACAAGGATGCAAGGGTAAAGGACTATTTGACTTATGCAGGTGAGGAGGTTGTGTGGGCTTTGTGTTTTAGAATAAATTTTCATGATTGGGAGATGGCGAAAGTTGAGTGACTCCTTCATCATTGCAGCCCGAAAGGAGGGGGGGCGGAGAGGGACAAAATTGTTTGGAGGATTGATAGAAGCAACACCTTTTCAGTTAAATCCTACTGCTTGGATCTGGCTGGGAAGGGGGATCTAAAGCCCTTGGAAAGTTATGGGGATCTAAAGCCCCTTTGAAGGATGTTTTTTATTTTTTTTGTGGTCTCTTACTTGGAAGGGAGTTCTTAAAGAAGAGAGGATTTCACTTGGTGGGAAGATGTTGCGTGTGCTTGGCTAGTGAGCAATCCATTCACCTCTTGTTCCTTCATTGTTCTTTTGTGAAGGAAGTGTGGGATTTATTGTTCTCTTTACTCGGTATTTGTTGGGTAATGCCTTTGTCGGTTGAGGCACTGCCGAAAAGTTGGATCGGAGGATGTAGAAGAAAAGGCAATAGGAAGGTTTGGCTTATTGTTCCTACATGCTTGTTTTGGAGAGAAAGGAACTGGCATTTTTTTGAAGAAGATACGATCACCATATGTAGATTCAAGGATACTTTTTTGAAGTCTTTATACTTTTGGATAGTTGAGGGTATGTGCATACTATTGTAAATTTTTTGGATTGATTTGAGGCTCTAGTTTTAGCGAGCCTTTTTGTATTTCGTTAGATGAAATACCTCTTATAAAAAAATGGTTTTAGAGTTGCAAGGGTTGGATATTAATGGAGGAAATGGTTGGGCTTATCAAAATATATATTTTAAAATTTTAAATAGGTTTGAAAGAATGGTTAATATTGTCTTATTTCAAGTATAAAATGCAGTAAGTTGAAGAAAGAAGAAGAAGAATGAGAAGAAGAAACTGGGCATCACTCCTAGGCCCCTTAGGTATCACACCTAGGGTTGCATTACATCACACAATCACAAAGGGACTTTAGAAGTTCTGAAAATTTCTCTAAATTGATCCTTGTTGAATTTGTAGGATTACAAATGTATATATCACCACAACTTCAAAAAATAATAACTTAAGAGTTTAGCTGGTAAATCTCATCTGACAAAATAGAGACCATATAACATGACATGATCTGAATTAAGATTCATGAACCCTATTACAGCCTATGTCGAATAAATTTAAAAAGGGTTAATAACACTTTAGTACCCTATAATTTGGTCTCCGTTTAAACAAGGCCCTCTATTATCAATTGAAAAATTCAGTCCCCCAATTTATAATTTCATTTCAATTAAGGCCATTGCAAACAACCGTCCCAAATTGTTAACGATAGCCATTCACGTATTGCACTTGTAATTGTTTAAATTAAAATTATAGGGCCTCATTTGAAACTCATATAAATTATAGGGTATTATTTTGAAACACATGAAATTATAGGGTACTAAAATGTAATGTGAGCAGCTGCCATTAACAATTTGGGACGGCCATTTGCAATTGGCTTCAATTGAAATGGAATTATAAATTGGGGGGGACTGAATTGTTTCAATTGATAAATGGGGGACCTTATTTGAAATCGGGACCAAATTACAGTATATTAAAGCATAATTAACCCATTTAAAAATTACCCAAACATACCCTTTGCTTCAAAAACTTATTAAAAGATAAATAATTAGCAACAAATTGAGCTAGGAGAATGTGTAAAATAAAACCCAACACAACCTAAAACTTGACTTCAAGAGGTCTCAATTGCTCCTCGCTTCAAATCAAACCAATTTTGAAAAATACCCTCTTCTTTAGATTGCTTTGCTCTTGAAATTCTTTTGAGTTGCATTAAATTGAAGCAATAAAGCACAATTTTAAGGGAGCTCCAAGTAAGACAAGTTGGCTTTTTGGAACTGTTTAGCCATCTAATTTAGCATCCAGGAAGGATAAAGCATAAAGAGTCGTGAAGGTAGTAAAATCAAAATCAAATTAATTAAAGAACATAGGAGAGTAAGAGTATTAGATTTTTTTTTTTTTTTTAATTTTTTTAATTTTGGGTTTAAGGTGGGCTTGAGTAAACAAAGAAGACTTTTTGGAGGAATATCCAAATTTTAGAAATTTAGAGAAATGGTGAGATTCTTTGGAATGGAAGCCACCTTAAACCTCATTTGTGCGCAGTTTCCCTCTTAATATTGGCTCTTAACTAGTTCACTATTGTCATTTTATATAGCATTCTCTAAAGCTTCATTGCAAAATCTTCATCAATGAAATCTTGGGGTTGATTCAATTTGATTTTATGATTTGGAAGCAACGAAGATAATATTTAGGAGTTTTTCTTTTTAAATTTGTTTTAATCACTAAATTCATTCTATAATGAATAATTTAATCAGTGGTTGAGGTAGCTTGCAAAGAGAAGACATCCTTAGATTTGCCAATACAAAAACTTCAATTTGTATTCCCATCTTTCACTTTGACTTCATTGGCTTTAGCATCGTGATCATTGCATTTCTTTGTGCTTTCCTTGAGTAGCACAACTGCCCTCATAATCTTGAGTAAAGCTTCAAACTTGGGATTCAATTAAGTGTTTATATAGAGTGGAGATTGAGAAAGGTGGAGGGGATGAAGTTTTGTGAAAGGGCTTGAAGTTTGGTAAATACAAGGTGAAATCTTTTTATACGCATTTTTTTTTTGTTTGGGGGGGGGGGGGGTCTTTTGGTTCTTTTGAGGACAGTTCTCCTTAGAAAGGTATTTGGAAAGTCAAGATTCCTTTTTGAGGTGGCTTCTTTTGGGTGGACTATAACTCCTTAGAAGATTTTGACTATTGATGATTTGGTACTCAGGAAAATTTTTTTTTCTCAAATTTCAACTGGTGTTGCATGAGAAAAATGGACAGACAGTTGGTTAACAATCTTCTTATGCATTGCAAAATGGCCATTGGGGTTTCATTGTGTGTTTTGTTTCTGTTTAGATATCATTGTTGTTCCCTAGGATGGTGTTGGTTTGTTTCATTATTAAAGAGGGGCGTGAGGAGGTGGAGGAAGGCTTGGGAGGTGCTTTCCATTTTGTTTTGTGGTGTACTTTTTTTTAGGTGTTTTGGGGGGTTGGGGGGGGGGGGGTTGCAATTGGTGTTTTTTTTATGGGGTGGAAGAGTTAATCCATAGATTGAGAAGTAGATTATTGGGCGTTTTGCATATACAGTAATTGGGGGAGTAGATCCCTCGATACAACTTCTTTTTGACTGTGTGGGAAACACAAATTCTTTTGTGTAGGGTGGTTTAGTTTTTGTATATGTCCTGTGTACATGGTTTGTGCCCCTCTGGCACCTACTAATGAAATATTTGAAAAAGATAATTGTTTAAGATTATATTCTAATAGTAAAAGATCTTAAAACACAACAAAGCCCACCAAGGAAATTTGGAGAACAACCAAACCTCCTTCTGAATAGGGAAATTGTGAGATTGGGGTTGTTGGGATCCGCATGCTCCCCCCCTTTAAAATATGTCTCTGATCTTAATAAGTCTTTGGTCATGGGGGGTATTGTGGTTTGTAATCTCTCTCCTTTTGTTTTTTAGAATTAGTGCTTTTGTGTTTGTAATCTCAAATTCATTATCAAAATACTTGGGTTTTCTATTAAATTCATTATCTAAATTCTTAGGTGCATATTCAATTAGCATGTTACATGGATCTTTTAAATGCATGAAATACTAGTGTTTGGGGACGGCAACAGATGTTTTGAGATGGGGTGCCCGTTTCCCAACTGTACCCTTGAAGGAAAAAAAGGAGATAAAGTTCCCGAACATATTTCGACTTCAACATGAGGTAAGTGGGGCTTGATAGTGACTTAACTTGCTGCAATGTGGGTTCCCATCCGGTTACAATATTCCCTTTTCCTTCAAGAATTTTTTGGACCTTTTTGCCATTTCCCGAGGAGGATAAGTTAAGGTGACCAAACTATGCCCCTCAAAATTCCGCCCGCTGCATGCAAAATATTCTTCAAAGAGTGTTTTCGGGTCCCTATTTTCATTTTGCTTCGCGAAGCATGCTTCCTCCTGTCGACTTGCAATTTTTGCTTTTGTATATATATGCTGAAGAGGGGAAAGGTTCCATGTGAATGACACTTGCACATGGGTTAATTATTCCTAAGAGACAGGGGAAGCCCATTAGATAGAATGTAAAAAAATTATTTAAAAGTTGAAAAAAAATGTTAAAAACATGGAGTCAGTAAAATAATAAATGGAACTATTTTTTTTTTTTTGATAAGTAAGGTATATATTAAGAAGCCCAAAACGGGCAAAGGGCAAAAACCCTTAAGAGATTTACAACGGCCTTAAAGACCCCAAAAAGTTAACAAAAGAAGAAACATTTACAGAAAAACCTTCTTCGGCCCAAAAAAATAATAAACGCAAAAATGAATTTTTAAGATAGGGAGTGGTAAGCTCCCGATCTTAAAAAACACGGTTGTTTCTCTCGGTCTAGAGGCACCACAAGAGGCAAATGGGGGCCAATCTCCAAATTCTCTTGATATCTTTAGGAAGGATACACCCTTCCTATGCTAACAAAAGGTCTTTGACGGAGCCGGGCATGACCCAAGAGAAACCAAACATGACAAAAACTAGGTTCCAACAGCTCCATGAGACATGACAGTGAATGAGAGCGTGATCCACTCTTTCTTCATCATTCTTGCAAAGGTAGCATCTACTAGCCATCAGAAACCCTCTCTTCTTTAAGTTTTCTGTCGTTAAAATGGCCTTCCAAGAAGCTTCCCAAGTGAAGAAGGAGGCTTTGGGGGGAGCTTTTGAACGCCAAGTGAGCTTCCATGGGAATAGAGTGTTTTCGGGAGCAAACAAACTCTTTTAAAAAGATCTCACTGAAAAGAATGACTTGTCCGGAATCCATATCCTTTTATCCTCTCTACCGTCCACAGTCCTGAAATTGTTGATGTGACTAAGAAAAGAATCCACCTCCTCAAACTCCCAATCAAAGAAGTCTCTTCTAAAAGATGGAGTCCAGACAAACGTATTCCCTATGCTTGCCTCATACTCACTAACCCAAGCCGCCTTGTTGGTAGCCAAACTGTACAGCCTAAGGAATTTCATCTTCAGTGGAATAGCCCCACACCACACATCATCCCAAAATTTCACCCGATCTCCCTTGCCCAAGGTAAACCCGCATCTCTCCTGAAAAGGTCTCCATCTTCTTCTAATGTAACCCCATAGGACCGCAACCCATCGGTCCATCAAAACTGTTCGAGCACCAACCCCCCAAAACACTCCCATACTTAGACACAATGATCTTCTTCCAAAACTCCTTATCACTATAGCCAAACTTCCATAACCATTTTCCTAGCAGAGCTGTGTTGCAGATTCTCAAATCCTTCACCCCTAGACCCCCTAAAGACAAAGGCTTTTTGATTTTATCCCACGCCACAAGGTGAATTTTCTTGCAATCTCGCTCATGCCCCCAAAGAAAGTCCCTTTGAATCTTCTCCAAATTTCTACTCACTGTCATCGGAATCGGAAAGAGGGACATGAAATAAGTGGGAAGATTTGCCAAGGAGCTTTTGAATAAGAGTGAGCCTTCCTCCCTTAGAAAGGAGTTGACCTTTCCAGCCTGAAAGCTTTCTGTGAAACCTCTCAACCACGGGATCCCACACCCTAATAGATCTCGCATTAGCTCCCAATGTAAGGCCTAAGTAAGTTGAGGGGAAGCCTCCCACTTTACAGCCCAAAGTGCTAGCCAAAAGATCCAGCCCCTGAACTGCCCCAACTGGAGAAATACTGCTTTTAGCCAGATTGATCCTCAAGCCTGACACCGCTTCAAAACACACGAGAATGCATCTTAAAAAGCGAAACTGGCGCACTGTGGGGTCACAAAAGATGATGGTATCATCAGCAAATAAAAGGTGGGAGACGATGGCACATTCACCCCCTCTTGCCCCCCCGAAAGCCTTTGATGAGATCGACCTCCTCAGCCCGGCACATGAAACGGCTCAAAGCCTCCATAGCAATCACAAAGAGAAGTGGGGATAGGGGATTCCCCCTATCTCAATCCTCTAGTCGAGCGGAAGAAGCCAGCAGGGGACCCGTTAACGAGGACCGAGAAGGAAACCGTGGATATGCACGAATGGATCCACTTCCTCCACTTATTCCCAATACCCATTCTTGTCAGCATACCCATCATGAAACTCCAATTAACGTGATCAAAAGCCTTCTCAATATCCAATTTGCAGACCAACCCTTTCCTTTTCTGCTTTATCCTAGCGTCAATGCATTCATTAGCAATGAGAGCCGTGTCTAGAATCTGTCTACCCTCCACAAATGCATTTTGGCTAGGAGAAATGATACTCTGCATAACCTTCTTTAATCTTAGGGAGAGAACCTTAGCAATTAGCTTATAAACACTGCTTACCAGACTTATGGGGCGAAAGTCCTTAATGCTAGCCGCTCCTTCCTTTTTAGGAATGATAGCAATGAAAGAAGCATTGAGGCTTCGTTCAAAACCCCCCTCCCTATAGAAGCTTCCAAACACTGCCATCACATCCGTTTTCAGCACAGACCAACATTTTTTAAAAAATGCCATAAGTGAACCCATCGAGGCCTGGAGCCTTATCCCCATTACACGCCTCTAAGGCTCTCTCCACTTCATCCTCCAAGAATGGAGACTCCAGGTTAGAGGCTTCTTCCCCATTCAGACTATTCAAGACAATATCCTCTACTCCCGGTCTCCATCTTTGCGGCTCTGAGTAGAGAGTAGAAAAGAAATCAACAATTCCTTTTCTAATTGGCTCCTCCTCCGTGAGAACTTGGCCATCAATAACAATGGAGGATATTCTGTTCCTTCTGTAGTGAGCTGAAGCCGTCTTATGAAAGAACTTTGTATTACGGTTCGCCCTCTTTAAGCCAGACAGCTCGAGATTTCTGCCTCCAAGAAATTTCCTCCATCTTAAGAATCTGCCCAATTTGACCCTTTAGGCCTTCTCTCTCCACCTTTTTTGCATCAGAAATGGATCCCCTCTGTTCTTCCTTGTCGAGCTCCATCAGATTGTTCAGAATAGACTGCTTTCTTTCATGAATAGAACCGAAAACCTCTCGATTCCATAATTTGAGGTCTTCTTTAAGAAGTTTCAACTTTCTAGCAATGCAATAACTTGGAGTCCCAGCCACAGTATAAGACTCCCACCAGTTTCTCACCAAGTCCACAAAACCTTTCACTTTCTAGCCACATGTTTTCAAATCTAAAGGGGCTTTTACCTGCGCTAAATCCGCCACAAGACAGCATAATCGGGTGATGATTAGAGCAAGGCCGCGGGAGACACTTTTGGGAGATACTTGGGAAATTGTCCTCCCAATGGTGCGACACCAGGAATCTATCCAATCTAGACATGGCTGACTACCAGCCTCCTCTGGACCAGGTGAACCTCCCTCTCTCCAATGGTAAATCCACAAGACTTTGAGAGTTTATAAACTCATTGAAACTTATCATAGCCGAGGTTAGCCTTCCATTCCCCTCCCTCTCATCAGGGCTCCGCACTACATTAAAATCCCCCCCAACGCACCTAGGGGATTTGCCAAGAGGATAGGACAGTCTGCAGCTCCTCCCAAAATGAACTTCTAACACCATCTACTACGGGCCCATACACACCACAAAAGCCCCACTCCAAAGAATTTTGAACCATTCTAAACTTGCATGAGATAGAAAATTCGCCCACTCTTTGCTCAATACTGGTAACCACCTTGGAGTCCCAAGCCACCAAAATGCCCCCTGCATGGCCCCGAGCATTCAAAGCAGCCCATTTGATCCATCGGGATCCCCACACGGATCGAACAAAACCCCTTGTAATACTTTCCACTTTGGATTCCTGAAGGCAAGTCACAAGTTGGCTTCCATTCATGCAGTAAGCCTTTGATAACGGCCGCTTGTCTGGGTCGTTTAATCCCCTCACATTCCAAGACAAGATTTTTACAATCATAGAACAGAAGAAGTTAAAACCTGTCGGAGCCTTCTACCAAGGCCATCGCTGAATTGCTGCCCTCATAGTTAACCGAACAAGACAGTTCTTTCATAACTCGTTTTAGTCTTTTGGCTGATTTGATTTCCCTTTCTTTCTCCGAGGCATTGCTAGAGGATGGCCGAGCATTGCGCATAACTATGTCTTTGAATAGATCTATCAATCGATCCTCAAAACCAGCACAGGGAACCCCTAACAACTTGCTGACTTTACCCAATTTCCTGAGAACCCACCTGTCTGAAAGTCTCTGTTGATGGCAGTGAAGAACAGATGAACTCTCCTCTTCATTCTGTACCGAACCAGCCTGATACCCCTCTGGTAGAACAATTGCCAATGGATTTTAGTCATCCATATTTTCTTCAAACACCTGCTGCCGCACTTCCATTTCCCCCCCTGGTCCACTGTAGAAATCAACATATCCGGAAATGGCTGCCTTACTTCCATTTCCCCTCCCTGTTCCCCTTGAGAAATCACCATGTTCGGAACTGGCTCCAGCTCCGCTTCTGCCGTGAAAGAGCTTCCTACGCCTATGTCAATTTGGAAAACTTCCTTACAGAAGCTACTTTCCAAATACTGGAGGAGCTTCCGCTCATCCAACATGCTACTGTAATCTGAGGCGTGCCCTTCTGAAGTGTCATCTTCTTGTGTTGCCAGAATCTCCTCTCTTCCCTTCCCCTTTTCCTTTCCTTTCACAGTTTCCCTTTCTTCCTCCTCTCTTGCTTCAGTTGCGCACCGTCTAGTTACAGCCACTGTTGTAGCTGATGGGTTGGAGGTGGCCTTCTTATAACGTGTAGCAGGTTTGTACAAAGACTTGGGCTCATTGTCTTTTGAAGGATCCAAATTCTTGTGCTTAACAGAGTGACGCCCCAAGACATCGGGATGGGCCATATTGTTCCAGCCCTTGTGGCTTCTAGTAGTTTGGCCCAAAGGATGAGATCTAACATTGGAGATGAGGCCATTCCCATGGCTGGGCACTGTTGCAGCCATTTGGGCCGCCCCAGCCCAGCTTGTATATCTTTCCTTCGTTTGGGCCCCAAAGCTTTTAATCTTATCTCTAGTGAAGGCCCCAGCCCGTGATGCTTGACCCAAACGTCTTTTGAGTTCCCAGTTTTGTTGATGTGGGCCTGAAGCATGCGGCCCAAAAGAAGAGGCGGTAGATCGCCCATGACCCAATACGCCCTCATTCCTTAAAGGATCTAGAGGCTTCTTGGCTTCAATCGATCGGCGATCAATCAAAAAGTTTTTGAATTTCAAATCTTGTGGTCCGACGTGGTGCAGTTGCCGTCTGCGATCGCTGCTTGGCCTGCCGTCAGATTGACGGCTGACGTCTGCACAGGGCCTTCTGACATGCAGTCGACTGTTGATTGGGCTGAGCCTCCTGTCATGCTGACGTCGGATGATTGGACGTGTCTTCAACGCGTGCGCAGCCAGTGCTGTCCGTCCGACCCTTCCCGCCGGCGCGTGAGCTCCCGGAGCTCCCCTTCCATCTCTTCCGTCGTTCTCTGTAATGTCTGACTGCCTGGGAGTATCGCCGATGCACCTCGGGCCATTTTCCTACCAAACCGAGATCGCGAAGGACCAACTCCCACATTTTATGCTAAAGAATGCTGGTATGTCCGCCGGTCGACATCTAACCATCATCCTCGCCCATCGCAGATGCCGACGGTTGGCTGTTTCCTCGTCCACTTTAACGAAGTGTCCACATCTATTCCCCCAGTGCTCGGAAAACTTCCTTGCTCCATAAAAAGGCCGGCAAGCCCATCAGTCGCAGCCATGTGAGACCTGCATCATCCTTTTCTGAGTAGCATCCTGTCGGGGACCACAGGTTTCAGAATCATAGGCAAGGATCAAAATATCGTTTCGATATATAGTTTCAGTTTGTCCGGAAACGGAAACGTTTCGGAAACATAATGGAAACATGTGGAAACATAACTTAAAATTTATTTATTTATACAAATAAGCTTATTTATTGAATATTTGTGCATGTTTAAGGCATATACATCATATTCATGATAAATGATACTAATCCATGATAAATGACATAATAGATATATGCTATGTAATATCCATGAACTAAATAATTTGACACAAGTTACATATAAAATAAAAAGTAAAACAAATAGCGATTTAAACCTATTATAATTAGTAACTTAGTATTAAAATAGTTGTTTCTTTACACTTTATTTCTCCTGCAACTTTTTTATTATTTTAGGAAAAATAATATAAATATATCTTCTTGTAATTTTGAGTCTTAATCTTTGAAAAATAAATGGATATTATTTTTTACTAACTTCTAGAATTATTGTTGATATAAAAGAAATGTTTCCTCTGATTCGGTATGTTTTCACTAGTTTCAGTATGTTTCCATGGAAACAAATGTTTCCATGGAAACATGTAAATTTCGATATTCTACTAGTGTTTCGTTTCGGTTTCCTGAGAAACGGAAACGTTTCGGCCGTTTCGATGAAAAAGAAACGAAACTTTGATCCTTGATCACAGGCAAACCTTCAAAAACCCAGTTTCTGCAGTTGAGGATCCTGATAGCCTCTGTTTCCGACGGCAGTTCGAAGAGGAACCACGCGCCGTTTAGATCAAGGACCTACAGACCAGCTTGGATCTTCCACTGTCTTAGGGCCCAGCTTTGAACCTTACGACTGTCTGGAATAGGAGTATCCAAATCGCCGAACCTGCCAATTAGGCAACGCCGAAGGTAGTTGAAGCGGCTGCCGCATGAGGTCGTGTGGACCACGATGTCATCTCGGGCAACTATAATTATGAAGGGAAATCCTTTTAAGTAGAACGAAAAAACATCGGTCACCATGCGACATGCACTGCTTTTCCAGTTGCTGAATCCTACCTTTGGCTGAACCGTTTCTAGGGTGGGTTGGTTGTTAAGCAGAAAAGGTGGATGCATACCATCCAAGGTTCTCAGTCAAGTAATAGAATGCATGTCACACGAAAATTGCATACTACTTAATTGCTATAGTGCATTTCGAACAACATATCCAATTGGTTCATATGATGAATAATAGAGACACATTGGTACCTTATTATAGAGGCTGGTTTACCTCCCATTTCTCCTCATATTTCATATTGGATTTGGGGAATTCATTTGTCTATATAACTTCATTCTTCAAGACCATAGTGTTTAATTAATATATGCCCCTATCCGGGGTGCATTGGGTACTTATGAATCACGACTCTGCTTGTAGTGACCTTACCCCAATTGTTAGCTTCCCAAGTCCTATGAATAGAGATGGGCAAAATGGATTAGTGGATTAATGAGTTGAATTTTCATCCCTATTAGTTTTGGACACTGGGTATGGGTATGGGTATGCCGTATGGGATATGTGTTTGATATGGGTATGGGATGTGTGTTTGATATTTCTGGTTGAGCATGCACCCTGCAAGCATGTTCAGTGATTCTAGTTCACTATATTTTTATACATGAAACTCGTTTGTTATATAACTGTTTCAAGATGAGTGAAGTTCCCACGTTGGACACTGTGACATAAAAACACCCTTTTACGCTAGGAAATAACATAAGAATATAAGTGTCCTTGGGAGTTGGTATTAGGGATTATATAAATATGTCGAGTGGACCCATATTTGCACATGTTACAAGCAATTGAATCTGTGTAACACAGTCTATTAGTGTAGAACTTTGATTCCTTCACCTACATTATTTTGATTATGTCTCGTGCATAAATGCCAATTGAAGGCTGACCTTCGTGGTCATTTATGTTGCTGATGAAAATTCTCTAGTGTTTTAAACCTTAGCATATATTTTTGTTCAATATCAATGCAATGATAAACAATAAAAATAACACATGAACACCAAAAAATTTTTAACATGAAAAACCCAACTAGGAAATGTTGACCTTGTCCAGATCAAATCAATCCACTGTGAAGATAAAAGAGTACAAAATACTCGATTTGACTTACAGATTGATGCACAGTTTCACAAGTCTCACCAAAGCCAATCTCGATCTTTGCACTTGAATCAACAAGTGATCTTCACATTTTGCGACACTCAAATCCACAAACGCTAATCAACAATCCATCGTAGCGGATCTCATCATCCACCGATAACCTAACACAAACAATGGAATCCTCCAAGTCTCATACCACCCAACCAATGATGAAAAAATGTTTCATGTTCTTTCAAAAATGCTGTTATTGAACCATACAGATTCGAAAGAGAAAAGCATAGGAAAAACATGAAAAATTTGTAGCAATGTAGATCTCAATACGTGCCCTAGCCTCTTGTTAGAAAAACTCTCTTGTAGTCTCTTTTTCTCATTACAAAGTAGTAAAACACATTTGGAACAAATAGAGAATAAGAATCCTTATCGAAAATCAAACTGGGATGCGTCGACCGTTCTGGCAACCTGGCTCTTGTTTGAATGCCACTTGTTTGAACGCCAAGGTCATTTAGTTTGAATGAGCTACAAAATGTTGTGATGAATCGTACTGATTCAAATGAGAAAAGTTTAGCGAAATCACAAGAGATTTATTTAATAGCCTCTTGTTATAAAAACTCTCTCGTAGTATAGCCAATCGAAAACCAATTTACCAAATTGAACCACAACCGTTCTAATGTTTGAATGACAGTATGTAAACTCTTCAATTGAGGATTTACAAGCCCAAAATACCTTGTTGAAAATTGCCTTGTGTGGACTAGGCTGGCAAAATGGGCAGGTTGGGCGGGTTGAAAACGAGTCGGGTCAAAATGGGTTGAACCCATATTTGACCCATAATTAAACGGGTCACATAAGCGTCGGGTCAACCCGAAACTAACCCGTTAATTTTTTTTTCACCTTAAGGCTTCATTTGGTTAGGTGGAAAGTGAAAGAAAAAGAAAAATATAAAATTTATTAAGAGTTTAGTTAGCAAGAAAGTAAATTCTCCTTAAAAATCGGATCCATATAACTGCTTTTATTTCCTGAAAAGATCACTTTGATTTCCCCGCAAAAAACATAAGAAAATTTATGTTTCTTGTGAAAAATAATTGTATATAATTTGTATTCCCATCTTATCCATTTTTTTACACTTCTCTCTTCCACCACTAGTGATAGAAATTCTTTTTTATTATAACTCTTTTTTTTAATTTTTGATTTCTTATGTTATACAATAAATAATTATATATATATATATTTGTAGATAATTAATATATGTTACAATTATATAGATAGCTAGTATAATACATATATAGTTAATATATATTACATATACTAATATACATAGATAGTTAATGTATATATGTAATATTGCTATATATATATATATATGTTATACCGTTATATATATAATGTAATTAATATAATCTATATATTACATTTCTATATATATATATAAATAATTATTTGCAATTAATTTTTTTATGTATTTAAGTAGTGATAGGAAACTTTATTTTTTTCATGATAATTAATATAAATCTACAACATTACTTTTTAAGTGTTAAGAGGAGTTTTAAGATTTGTATATGTATCTCCCTGATGTGTTTTGTATCTTTTATCGATTTATTATCCAATAAACTAATAAGATGAATTCATATTTTTGTATATGTATCTCCCTGATGTGGTTTGTATATTCCAACTATTGTTTATGGAGAAAAATGATATCCAAAGCTCCTAGCAAAAAGACCAGTTCAACTTACTTTGGATCACAAGGTTCTGATTTGTGTTTTATTTATATATATGGTGATACTGAATTATATTCTCTAAATATTAATTTTGTTTTATAATTTATGGTACAGGTTTTACTATTTTGTTTTTTTTCCAAATGGAGATATATATATATATATATTCTTATACTATTTTGTTATTTTCCATTCTCAACCTGCCAAACACTCATATTCAACCTATATTGATCCGCTAAATTGTTGTGCTTCTTATTACCTAACCTGTTTATGACCCGCTAACTAAATAAATTATCCATATCTGTTAATTAGTGGGCGGGTTGATGGGTTTGGGTAACATTTGCCGCCTCTAGTGTGGACTGTCAATGTTGGTATATTGCCATTGCATGATTGTTCTCTTGTTATACTTCTGAAGTGTACCTAGAAATTTTGGCAACACCATGTGTGATGACTCCCAATCTCCAAAGATGATCAAAATGGCTTTCTATTTTGCACTCCAAGCGTTCTTATCCGAGGCCTTGTAAGTAAATCTCTTAATAACTACAATTTTCAATGTTGGATATTCCTTTATATGATTTTGGACTTCCACCCAATGTTACCTGGAACATGGATCGTTATGGTACGTGGTATGGGAACGTAAATTGTCAATTGTTATGGCATATAATACGTTGAGGGTATGCTTCTTCATATCAAATTGTCGAAATGAAATATATTTATTCAGAACGCAAAACACTTTTTAGATCTTATTTGTAATAATATGCATATATGTATATTGCCAAAATTTTAACTCCTAATAAAATAAAAAATGCTCATAAAGTTGTGTTTTGACAATATATCTAACATTTTTTTTAATTGTATTATCATAATTATTCTTATTATTTTTTAAAGAATATGCATGGCTCTTATGGGGTAAAATTGCAAAGTAAATTTTTTTTAGTGTAATAGTCTACATCAAGTTTACCACTAATCCTAAACTACGTATGTTAAAAATAATATTTATAATACGTGGCAATTAATTTGTAGGTAGTTGTGGATGAATTAGTCATGTGATACAACTATATATGTATGTGTATATATTCATGTTGTTGCATAATTTGTGTTAACTCTTTCGATATTTTAGATTGAAACACCAATTTTTGCATTCTAGATCGCAAATCCACGATTGGGATCGTGCGATCCAAATCACAATTTTCTAGGGGTAGCGAATTGTGGTAACTTCGCTTCCACCCCAATTAGTGTTGAATCCAACTGTTTGTCATCCCCAATTAATATTGAATCCAACTATCTGTCATCCAAGTTTACCCTCGGGTATAAGCATGTATGAGGTCCTTCAGAATCTCAAACAGCCTATGCATCTTTTTTTGTTATGCATGAAGCCTCCACTTGCACCCGAATTGGCATGCATTTTACATTCGAGGACCAAAGTTTTGAGCTAGTCTCAACCACCTCTTATTGTTGATGTGTCATGATGGAATACAACTGCAGAATTCTTTTCAACTTTGCTTTGTTGGAGAACACGAGACCTTTGGACAACTTATCCCTTATCGAGTCCCATACTCGACCATGATGTGATGATGAGGAACAAGTGTCCAAAGTCTCATTAGCTAGATCAATGACCGTGAAGAATGACGACATAGCCTCATGCATCTAGGTGTTACTATGCATTTCAGCACTAGGCTCAACAGCTTCCTGCTCTTCACGTGCTTCACCCTGCTCATCTAAGCCATCCATAATCCTTAATTCCTCCTTTGCTTTTTCTTCTTCCGAGTTATTCGGACTCATGTTCACATGCATCTCTGTAGGCCCAGGTAGTACTCTGTCATAACCATATCTTGCATGACATTGCCATCATCCATTGAATCCAAATGCATCTGCTCATCACCCGGGAAGGAAGTCTTATTTACTAGCGAAATTCTACCAATTTAACTGCGGCCAATTGTGGACCTTGTATGGCGGGGCTCAGTCTTAAATTCTTGCATATACTCATTGGATGGAGGGGTTGAATAGTCTTGCATTATCCAGGGGAAGTCAAGTGACGAGCTTCCATACTCTTGTGTGAGTAGTGTCTTGAATAGATCGGCTGTCTGACTCGTACATATATGACTATATCACAACAAATTTTGAGCCTTTCTTAAAAATTCATAAATGCACTCATTACTCTAGGGTAATTGTCAAGATGAGATTTTTCGGTGAATGTCTCAAAGGCACAAGTGTGGCTTTACATGATATGTCTGGAAATGGAGTAAGGTGCCATAAAGTTACGGAAGGATACTTTTATCCAATTAGACCGAAGAGATATGAATGATAGAATGCTACTTAAGGCATTATTTTTTTTGGGGGGGGGTTTTGACAAGGATCAAATTTTGAAATTTCATTTTGTAGTATTGTTTCAGTCACCCAAAAAATGGAAACATTCCGGAAACGTTTCGAAAACATAGTGGAAACATTGAAAAAATTAAAATGTGTAGAAACACTTAGAAATGTAAAACATATGAACGTGTAAAGATAAATATTATAATTAATTAATTGAAAATGTTTTAGGATACACGCCTATCTACACAAGAAGAAACTAGGGTGAAATTGAAGAAAAAAATGTAAATGTAAATTAGTCATTAATACTAAATAACTCTTTACTAATTAAAAATAGTATAAAAAATTTTAGAGCTAAATTTTTTTATATATAATATGAAATTATTATATATTTGTTACAAAATATGTGAAATTATTATAATTAAATACAATAATAGATATATGCTATGAATATTCACGAATTAGACAATTTAATATAAGTTACATATAAAATAATAAGCAAAATACATACCAATTTAAGCTTATTATAATTAGTAACTAAGTGTTAAAAGAAATTATTTATTTACTTTTTGTTTCCATTACTTCTACTTTTTATTGTCTACTATTTTTGGAAAAAAATTAGAAATATCTTATTAGAATTTTGGATCTTAATTCTTCAATCTTCTTCTTCATTTGAATAACAAATGATATTATCTTTTGCCAACTTCTAAAATTATTGTTGATACGAAAGAAATATTTCCATTATTTCAATATGTTTCCACGGAAGCAACTTTGTTTCTCAGGAAACATGTGAATTTTGATGTTCTACTAGTGTTTTGTTTCAGTTCACTAAGAAATGGAAATGTTTCGGCCATTTTGATGGAAAAGAAACGAAATTTAGATGCTTGGGTGTTTATAAGAACCATGTAGTGTTGCCTCAGACCTTTTCACATAATTCTCCATCTCAAAAATTTTACGTGGTCAAATGAAAAGCCTATCTTTAAAGGTCAACATGGTGAATGGATTCAAAATTACTCTTTTTTTTTGGAGGGTAAATTACTCATACCCCCCCCCCCCCCCCGGGTAATTAGACTTGTTTGCATATAACCTCCTTGTGGTATAAAAATGGACATGCACCCCCTTTTTCGTTAAAATTAAAGTTAAATCGTTAGTGCCGTTAATAGAAAAAACCAAAAAGACCAAAATAGCCTCGTCTCCTTCCCAAAATGTTAGGTGTAAAAGTGCACATAACCCCCCTTGTGGTATGGATCAAAGACGCGCTGTGCATTTTGATGAAAACTAATGATTTCATTTGAGTCTTAACCCCAGGGGGGTAAGTGTCAAATTTTAAACTTCAGGGGGTTATGTGAAAATGGGGTTAACAAGATAAAGTGCAATTTCCCCTTCTTCTTTTTTTTTCTTGCTGTTGGGAGTTTTTCTTTTATAGCCCCGGGGGAGGAGGGGATAATTGGTGCACTTATTCTATGGCAGCATTATGTGTAATTCTTTTAGGATTTCCCATGTGTAGGTTCCTTCAAGCCAGAGACCTGTGTACTTTGCTTGGAATGGAACTGACTGGAACGGCTGCATAGCCAATTCAAAGCTATTATAAGGAGTCAAGAGAGCTCTCTTCATCAAATTCCATATCTGATGAAGGAAGATTTGTCAAATTCCATATCAATTTCTGTTAGTCTTAATCATTTATAATAATAATTTTTTTATTACAACCTAAAGTGACTTATGTTGACCTAACAAAAACATCTAGTATCATCTGTTATAATATCATTCATCAGTGAGCAGTAATATCATTCATTCAGGATTTTGATCAAACATGTGTGCTTCAAATTGACATGGACACAATAGTCATCTGTATTCAACAAACTATGAATTAAATAATGATTAATCCTCCAAAATCATGAAAACAAACAAGTACGCAGAAACAAAATCCATTAACCAAAAAAATGAAGTTGGCGTGTATCTGTATGTATCAAATTACAAAAATTTATAAAATAAAGATACTAACCTCTGTCTCAACAGTGATTCTTCATCAGTAGTGTAGTGTGTTTAGAGTATGCGAGTGTGAGTGATTTTCAACAAGCCTTGAGTGAGTGATTCGTCGGTGGTATGCAAACTAGAGAGTGCTTTTCTCTCCTTTCACACAAATGGAGAGACTGATTGTGTAGGCTGTGACTTAATGTGAAACCCAGGTGGTTTATATAGAAACAAAATCCAATGGCTAATTGCTACATACCCTAGGCTGACAATGGCTATGGAAGGAATACCAAGAGACCTTTCTCCAACGGAAACAGTGGCAAAGGTATGCCTTCTGACTGCTGGAGAGAGAGAGAGCGAGAGAGAGAGAGAGAGAGTAGTAGATAGTGAGGGAGTGAGTGAGGGTCTAATGGCTAATGGGTGTACAAGTGTGTAAGCCTTTAATGAATATAATCGTCTTTTGAAGAGACACTTTTAATTTATACTCGTCTGTGATTAGCCTTCCTTATTTGTGATTAACCTTGACACATAGGTGTCTTTTCAAGAGATGCCTTTGTACCAATTTTATTCCCCAAAAGTGTCTCTTGAAAAGGTGCCTTTGTCAAGTAACATGGTTTGGGGATTAAGTAGGAAAATATGTGGGTCTGGAATATATTAAAAAACCCACAATGGTGCGGTCTGAAACTCATAACACAATAGGTATGTACTATGTAATATAAATGAAGTAGACAATCTGGCGCTAGTGATACTTAAAAAAAAAAAATTATGTATAACAAATAACAGGTATCTAAGTATTGTTCAGCTGTGTCTCCTCATTTCTCCTATTTCTCCTATTTCTCCCTATCCTTATTACTGTTTCTGAAAGAATAAATATAAAAATAAGAAATATCTTGTATTTTTTGAGTTTTAATTCTTCAATCTCCTCTTTCATTTGAGAAAATAATGAATACTACGCTTTATCAATTTTTTGAATTATTGTTGACATGAAGTAAAAATTTCGATTGTTTCGGTATGTTTCGCTCATCAATATGTTTCAATGAAAACAACTTTGTTTTAATAAAAACATGCGAATTTTAGTTTTTCACTTGTGTTTCATTTCGATTAATTGAGAAATAAAAATATTTTTGTTGTTCCGATGGAAAATGAAATTTTGATCATTGGTGGGGTGCTTAAAGGAGTGTGTTAGTACAGCAATATGGGAGTCCACTGAACCATAGGAGAGGTTGGAAGAAGAGGCGTCTAGTACTGAGTTTGTCTTTGATGAGGTAGACTCTTTCTGTGAAGAGGGGTTTCTTGAGGTAGAGTGTTTGGGAGTTGAAACTAGGTAATGGGGTTTCTGAATGTTGCAGATAAGGGTATAGGGGAGTAGCTGATGGTTAGAGTGAGGTATGCAAGGTATGATGCCTCTGAATTGTACCACTTTAGCAATGATTATTCTTGGGAGAACTATGGGGAGGATTGCAATAGGATGGAGTTGTGTGCTGATGAATAGGAAGACACAAATTGGGTGAGGTCCAATATTGAAAGGGTTGGGCTGCAGTTGGCATTGATGTATGAGGGGCATGAAGAAGATGCTCTTTGATTATTTGAAACCATTGATATGACCTAGAAGTCTAGGAAGGGGGGAGGTGCTAGCAGGAAGTTGAAAGGGAATTGTTGGAAAGGGGAAAGAGGACTGTAAGACCTTATTACATATATGAATTAGGACGACAAAAAGGGCATGAATGGGAGTAGGAATATCTTGAAGAAGCAAAGGGGTCTTCAGAGGGTTTTAGCAAAGATTAGAATTGTGTCTGGGAATGTCCGGGGCATAAATAACTCTGAGAAGAGGTGGTTGTGAAATCATCATTGAAGGAATGGAGGTGCATATTGCTTGTCTTCAAGAAACCAAAAAAAAACCATGTTTAGTTAGTGATAAGAAGTAAATATTTTGAGAAGGGGAGGGGTACATCGATTGGGCTTGTTTGAATACAGATGGGGACAGTAGGGGGTATTATTATCTTTTGGGACATGAGGGTAGTTAAAAAAGAGGGTGTGGTGGGGGATTTTATGTGCATTGGTGGAGGGCCGACAGATTCTTCTTGGTAGCTAATTAGTGTCTGGACAAGAGGCTAAGAAGTGGGACTCTGGGACGATATGCAAGGACTTATGATCATGAGGAAGTGTATTCAGTTTTGTATTTCTTTTGTGAGATTCTTGGTGCCTAGAAATGAAATTTTGGCTGGCTTCTTAAGTAGTTTGAACTTTGTGAGGTCTTATTGTCACAGATGCATTTGATCACTTGATAGGTAGGGCAGTGGAGAGGGGGCATACTCGAACGTTTCCAAAACAGGGATGTTAGGGCTACTATTTATTTCGTGATGCCGGGGATATGAAATTGAGGTACTTGAGATGTATCCATATTTCTTTTCAGGTGGTTTCAAGGCTGAAGATTAATTTGAGAAAGAGTGATCTAATTCCAGTTGGAGACTAGTACGTGCTCACAGGTTGGTAAGTATTATGGGATGTAGACTTGGGTCTTTGTCAGCTTGTTACTTGGTTCTTTCTATTGGTTCTCCAGTTAAAATAATCGGTGTTTCGAATGTGATGATTGAAAGGTTTTAGGGGAGGTTGATGGATTGAAAACTCCTCTGAACAAAATCAAGTGGCACATCAAAATGTGTAAGGGATATGTGTGACAACTTTTTTTTTAAAAAAAGGATATGTATGACTAACATACCCTTTCTGGTGAAAATACTTGGTCAGTTATGGGAACACTTAAAATGTCACTCTTTTAAGCATACATTACTAAAACTAGTACCCTTTCATATTATACTTTTCTTTGTCTTTCAGAACTGTATTTATTGGCTTGTGGAATTATTTATATATTCTCTTGGGTTATAATTGTTCTGCAATATGCATTAGACATTGTTAGTATTATGGGTAGATATCAAGGTGCGTGCTACTGCTCTTCAAAATGATAAAGCAGTTACAGAACTGTTAACATCAACCATTGTTGGCCACCTGATGATAAACTATTTCCTTTGTACAGATAGTGAATGTTCCTGAAAAGGGGGCGAGGAAGCATCCTCGTGGTGATAACATTCAGGTATGCTGAAACTAAATATTTCTCTCTGTTCTCTTAATTTCACTCGGTATCTTATTACAATTTTATGCATGTGTTATACAACTACTGTAGTGCTTAAACATTTAACTAAAATCAGAATTATTATTATTTATTTATTTATTTATTGTAGTGGCCTTCTGATGGGGAGCAGGAAGGATCTTACATGCCATGTATTTTGGTCCTGGAGGATAATTTTTTATTTTAATTTTATTTTAGGACTTAATTTATTTTTATTTTAGGAGTTATTTTATTTTGCTAAATTTTATTTATGGTTTGGTTATAGATAGGGGTAGATGTATTGAAATAAGCAACTTTTGATTATTGACTATTGAATATCGAGGTTATCTTCTAGGATCTTCAAATACTCCATCCACATCTTTGCTAAACTTAAAGTTAGGATTCATTGGAGTGTAAACACGCGTAGCACCTAAAATCCTTGTTTTTGCTAGAAGATCAGTTGAATACTTTCTTTGGGAGAGACCTACCCTCCCTTGACCTTGCCATCTCAATGTCCAAAGAGCTCCATAATTCACCCAATTCCTTCATTGGAAAGGAATACCCTAGTGAACTTTTAAAGCTCTAATGCCATCAACATACTCCCTATAACCACAAGGTCATCCACATACATTGCAAGCACTATAATACCACTAAAACTCCGTTTGATAAATACTAAGTGACCTGACATTGTCCACTTTGACCTCAAATGCTGCTGCTACCTGGCTAAACTTATCAAGCCATGTCTTGGGCGATTGTTTAAGGCCACAAATAGCCTTCTTTAGCCTGCAAACATTATGTAACTCCCCCTGATCAGCATACCAGGAGGTTGCTCCATGTATACTTCCTCTTGTAGGGTGTAGATCGCCATGTACAAGAGAAATTTTAATATGTACTTGGTACAACCATCCTTTATCTGTGACCCAGAGGAGGATCAGATGCATTATTTGATATGTGTTCTTTTTTGCTTTGAATAGTGGCATGTCTTGGGGTGATTTGTTCTTTTTTTCTTTGAATCAGTGGCATGTCTTAGGGTGAATCTCAAGAAGACTGAGATCATACCAGTGGGTGAAGTTATTGATGTGGAGGAGTTGGCAATGACTTTAGGTTGCACTGTTGGATCACTTTTTGCTAGTTATTTTTGTCTGCTGTTGAGGTCGTCCTACATAGCTAAATTTTTTGTGATGTGGTTGTGGAGCTTTTCCGAAGGCAGTTGCAGGATGGAAAAAGCTTTACCATTCCAATGGAGGTAGGGTGACATTGATCAAGAGTACTTTGTCTGGCCTGCCAAACTACTTCATGTTTTTTATTACTTCACTTGCTTTGGTGGGGAGAAGATTAGAGAAGTTACAATGAGATTTTCTATAGGGTGATGTAGAGGATAAAAGGAAGTATTACTTAGTGAATTGGGGAAGGGGGAGGGGGGGGGGGGGGGGGGGGGGCTTGCATCAAGAAGCTACAACTTTTTAATATAGCTCTTCTAGGTAAAAGGTTGTGGAGATTTGCTGTCGAGAACAATTCTATGTGAAGGAGATCAATCACATCTAAGCATAGGGTTTCTTTGGGTTGATGGTTCTCTAGAGAGGTGTTAACCCCATATGGGGTACTGCTTTGGAAAGGAATTATGAGCATTTGGAAAGCTTTCTCTTCCTTCATTCATTTTGAGGTGGGTAGAGGAGATCGACTGGGATTTGGCATGATATGTGGCGTGGAGAGGTAGTGTTGAAAGATAGGTTTTCTCTCCTCTTTCGAGTGACAGTCAATTTGGATGCTACAGTTGGGAAGTTTGTCTGTCTTTCAGAAAGAGGGGTAATGTAGTGTCCACAGTATAGGTGCACCTTTCATGATTGGGAGTTGGAGACAGTTTCAGATTTGTTGGAACTCCTGCAAAGGATTTGAGGAGTTGAACAAATGAGGATTTTATTAGATGGAGGATGTCTAAGCAAGGAGCTTGTTCGGTTCACTCTTTATTGTGTATTGATTAGAGGTCCAGTTCTGTATTTCCCGTGGAAAGCCATTTGACAATCCAAGTCTCCGCTTAATGTCTTTATTTTTTGGTTGCATAGCTGCCTGGGATGCTATTCTAACTATAAACAATTTCATGAAGAGAGGTTTTTTCATGGCTAATAGGTGTTGTATGTGTAAGCAGGGTGAATAATTGCAGCGTCATTTGCTTCTTTTTTGGCCATCTCTAGGGAGGTCTGGGCATTGCTGCTATCTATTTTTCGGGATCCATTGGGTTATGCTTTCGTCTATATTTGATTTTTCCAGGAGCTAGAGAGGGTTTTTTTTTGCAGGTTAGGAAGATGTGGGATACAACTTCTCTATGTCTTATGTGGCATGTTTTGAGGGAAAAAATACGAGAATATTTTAGGGGATGGATGGAGCGTTCTGTTGCGTTTCGAAAGTTTTGCTGCTTCAAGTTTTATTTATTTATTTATTTTTTAAATACCTTTTTTGTGGATATATAAGGTTGTAATGAGGTGGTGATTAGTGTTATTCTAATAATTTCTCTTTTCCTTTCAGTTCTCTTCTCCTATGTTTTCCTTTATACTATGGTATGGTTTAAGATCTGTTACATCTTATAAGTGACATGTTGGGGGGTTAAGGCTTTTTTTTTCTCTCTTATATATAGGTTGTGATATTTACCAAGGCAATGACTCAAGCTCGTCGTGGCTATCTTGTAGACAAACTGATGTTGTGTACACAACCTCAGTTTGAGGGGGGTGTAGAGAGATAGAGGGCCATAATATTCTGCCTATTGGGCCAAATGGTTGATGGATTGTAACTTACTATAGATAACATGGGTTATTATTTGTGTACAGGCCAGCATATAGGAGCAATTTTGTCCACTGTAAATACCTTCTTTGTGGATATATAAGGTTGTAATGAGGTGGTGGTTAGGGTTACTCTGATCACTTCTCTTTTCCTTTCAGTTCTCTTCTCCTATGTTTGTCTTTTATCTCCTATATACATGGATTGTGCACTCCCTTGTGGCACCTTTTTATACTTGTCAGAAAAAAACCACCCCCTACACAACAGATAATAAGACACTACCTGGTGAAGATAGTGCCTAAAGATAAGAGTGAGGTACATAAATAAAAGACAAATAGCTAACTAAATGAACGAAAGTGTTTGATAGATAAGGAAAAGAGAACTCTATCAATTGGATGTTGAGTACAAAAATGAACACCTTTGTGCAAGACAGTAGGAAGATCATCTGATAGAGAATTTTCAGAAGTTGGTACCTTATCAGCAGCCAAAGTAGATGGAGACGGGGGTAGTGAAGCAAGGGTTGCATCCTGAGAAGGTTGAGACAGAAAGGAATCCTTCAGCCTTCTCTTGTAAAATTAAAGAGGCTATTGAGTTGATGTAGAGGGAGCTGGAAGAACTGCAGACAAAGAATCATCACTTGGAATAGGAAGAAGAATCATAGAGGATCTATCAATCATAGTAGCATGCAAAACTTAGCCATGAGGGGAGAAGAATGATGTGCCCTTAAAGAAGGTAATATTGGTAGACACTAGGTATTTCCTAGAGATTGGATTCTGACAGTTATACTCTTTTTGAGTGTGAGAATCTCCAATATACACTTGACAGCTTTGAGCTTTGTGTCCAATTTATCATGATCAGGAGTAAAAATATGAGCAAAATAAACACACCAAAAAACTCAAGGAGAATTCATACAAAGGCAAGGATGCAAGATGGAAAAGGAATTTGACTTGCGAGAATAGACAAGTGGAATTCTATTAATAAGATGACCCGTAAATAACACTTCATGCCCCAAAAATTCTTTACGAACTTTCATTTGCAATATCATAGTCCTAGCAACCTCTAGCAAATGTCTATTTTTTCTCTCAGCAATTCCATTATGAAGAAACAATTAAAAGACTGAAGATATCCCATTATAAAGAGACAATTAAAAGACTAAAGAAATCTTAGATCAATTTTTTATTAAAAATAACCAAAGTCATTCAGGAAAACTTATCCAGAGAAGTAACAAATTATGAAATATCTAAGACACTTGTGTCGAGCTAGAGACCATGCATTAATATGAGCTAACTTTAACAGAGTTATTTGGCAATTACTGACATGAGGAAGGAAAGAGACTTGCTGATGCTTGCCTAATTGGCAAGCTTCATATTTGGATGAGTAATGAGCTAGGTGAGCAGATGCTGGAAATGAGGAGGCTTGAAGCTTCTAAATTTGTGCTGAGGAAGATCAAAGAGTTCAACAGTTTCTTAGGAGTTACATATGAGGGTTTGAGGATAAAAGTATAGGATTTTCGAGGCAATTGATTGGAGATGGGGTATGCAAGAAAAGCTGGAGGCTCAAAAGAAACATGGTAGGTCAGCTGTTAAAGGGATTTGAGTGCAAAATGGACTGGTGTCATTGGTATCTATGAAGGGAGGACAACGGATGTAGGGGAAGGGAGAGGGGTTCTTAGGTTGTCAAGGTTCTTCCATGAATATGTGCATAATTTCATGGAATCTTCAGGGTATGAATAACCCGGATGAAAGGAAAGTTATCAAGGTGCTGCTGAGGAAATGGAGAGCTGATGTTTGTATTCAAGAAACACAAGTTAGTGTAATGTCTAAGGAGTTTTTTAGGAGCATTGGGGGTGAAAGATTTATAGATTGGATTGCTCTGTACGACGCGGTAAGATCAGCAGGGAGTACTTTACAATTTTGGGATAAGAGAGTGGTGAACAAAGTAGATGAAAAAGTGGTGGCACATTCATCTCATGTTTGTTCATGAATTTGGAGGATTACTTTCAATGGTCTTTTGAGGTGATGGGCCGGTTCTGGATGCTAGGAGAGGAACTCTGGGAGGAATTGGCCACTGTTAGGCATGACTAGGGGGCTCCTTGATGTGTCGGTGGAGACTTTAATGTTGTTAGATATCCATGGGAAAGATTGAGAAGTGTAAATATTTTAGTAGTATGAGGGATTTGTTTTTTTACTTCATTGGGTCCGAGGAGTTAATGGCTATTCTGTTAGAAGGTGGCCTGTTCACATGGGCAAGGGGAGGAAACTCTACTTGGATGTCAAGACTTGATAGATTCTTCATTTTGACATGATAGGAGTATTTTTCCGTGGCATTTCAGACAACTCTACCTCGCCTTGTCTTGGTTTATCTTCCCATTTCTTCTTGATTGCAGAGGGATTTGTAGCATTTAAGGGTCCTTTAGATTCAAAAACATATGGCTTAAGGCAGATGGATTTCTTGATTTGGTTAGAGGATGGTGGCAAGTGTATGTTGTCAACGGGAGACCGAGTTTTATCTTGCCAAGAAGTTGCAATTTTTGAAAAAAAAGATGTAAAAAAGGTGAAATGAGGAGGCTTTGGGCCTGTAGAGGTGAAGAAGGATGAGGTTTTGTAGGAGATAAGAGACTTAGACAAGAAAGAGGGGGATAGTGGTATATCATTTGAGGAGATAAAGAGGAGAGATGACTTTGAAAACATAATTGGGTTCAATTTTTTTGATGGAGTGAATTATTTAGAGGCAAAAAGCTCGTTCGATGTGGCTTAATGAAGGAGATAGAAATATGATGTTCTACGATTGCATGGAAAATTCTCATCCGTGAACAAATCATATTGGGAAATTGAGAATTAATGGGTTGGAATGCAAAGAAGACATGGAAATTAAGCAAAAGATTTAGGAGTTTTATGAAAACTTGTATTTTGAGCAGTACGAGTATTGGCCTTCCATTGAGAATTTGGAGGTGGGGTCTATTTTAAAGGAGGAAAGGGATTGGTTGGAGAGACCTTTCAATTAAGAAGCAAATTTGGCAACATTTAGAATTTGTGATGGGGATAAAGCTCTGACCCTAATGGCATGACTATGGATTTCTACTATCGTGTTGGGATATGTGCGGGATAGAGGTGTAAAGTGAGTCAAGTTGGTCCGAGCACAACAAGAAAAGGCAGGCTCAGCTCGATTCGTCAAGAATAACTAGCGAGCAATGTCAGGCTTACTCCTTCCAGCCCATATGCACAACTTAGCACAAACCCACTTCAAACACGGGCTCAATTCGACCAGTGGCCCAGGCACAACCTAGTAAGGCCTATAACGACCGAAATGTATCAGTTTGGAAGGGTCCCGACTGATTGTCTTTGTTATAGTAGTAGATGAGAAATTCACGTGCGTATCGCCCGATACGCACTAATGCCATTATGTATCGATTGATACGCTTGTTACGCAGCCGTATCAGCCAATACGCAGACCGACACAGGCTGTTTGTCTACTAGATAGTATAAAATGTATTTTCTCACTCATTTGGCCACTTTTTTTTTTTTGTTGTTGCAATTTTATCCTTCCAGACCTCCGCAAATGCATTTAAAGATCTCCTTTACCTTCTTTTGTTAGATTTGAAGCTAAAAATCAATTCATTCATCTTAATTCTTCCTTCTCAAAACTTATTTGTCATCTTTTCAAAACATGATATATATATATATATATATATATGATTCTACAATTTGAATTCATTTGTAATGTAATAATGTGTATATTTGTTTTATATTAGTTTACTAGTCACATAATTAACTAATTATGTTATATTTATATATAATTATCTTATAGAAAATATTTATATAATTTTATGCATTGCATTTGAAGTAATTATTGCTGCAATGTTATTCGTAAGAATCATAAGAAGTTCTACTTTTCGGTATTGTCACTTCAAAAAAATTTAGGTTTCGTAAAAATGATATTAAACACTTAAAAGTGAAAAATAAAAATAAAAATATGCGTATCATCAAGTCTTAGGCTGTTTGCTAATGTTTGAAAAAATTCACAGTTGCGATTTTTGATTCCTGTTACGGATGGTCCGATACTCCTAATACGATTACACCACAATCACGTTGTCAAGGTTTAGGCATGACCTAGGTATGACTAAAATTGAAAAAAAATGGATCGGGCTAAGCCGAGGCACGACACAACACAAACTAAGCACGACCCGACCCAGCCAAGGCCCACCATAGGTCGTTTCCACTGGCTGGGTTACACTATAGGCTTTTTTAATACTAGGCATGACACGATTGATAAATTGGCCATCCCAACCTTGTCCCATTTTATACCTCTAATGTTGGACGATGTGATGGTCATATTGCATTTATTTCCTTGAGCATGAAACTTCTAGAAGAAGCTTGAACACTTTTTTCATGGCGTTCATTCTGAAGGAGGGGGTTATGGGGTTGAATGATTTCCTACCGATTAGCCTAGTGGAAAGTATTTATAAGATTTATGCAAAAGCTCTAGCTGTTTGATTTAAGGTGTTGGACAAGGCAATTTCTCCTTCTCTAAATGTGTTTGTGGGGGGAAGACAAATCCTTAATGCAATGCTAAATTGCTAATTGGTAATGAGCACAAGGATTTGAGATTGAAGATTCGGGTTTCGAAATTATTTTTAAGTAAGATGTAGAGAAAGTATACGATTATGTGAATTGGGGTGTTTTTGATTCACGTCCCAGAGCGAATGGGCTTCGGTGAGCTTGGAGTAGATGGATTATGAGATACATCTCTATAATCTGTTTTTTAATTTTGATTAATGAGGTGCCAAAAGGCTTCTTCACTAGCTCTAGGGGTTGAGGCTGGGGGATCCTTTATCTCCCCTTCTTTTTATTATGGTGATGGAAATCTTAAGTTGTGTGATTGATAAGGCTCGTAGGAGGCTTCTTGACATGTTTTGGAGTTGGTAGTGCGAGAGGGAGCCATATTTTGGTGTCTCATATCTTATTCACTGATGACACGATCATTTTCTGTGAAGTTGAGGAGACCTAGATTTGTTATTTGAGATGCCTCCTTTTGTGCTTTGAGGTGGTCTCTAGCTTGCAAATGAATCTAGGCAAATTAGAGATCATTTTTTTTTTTGAGCGGGGGGTGGGGGTGCCATGGAGTTATTGGCTAGGAACCTTAGTTGTGCTCTTGGATCTTTACCTTTCTCATACTTGGGATTACCTCTAGAAGTTGCTTCCTATGAAGCACAAACACTCTATTTTGGCTCAGCGGTTCGTGTCAGATATGTGTCGAACATAAATACTTTCCAGACTTGTGTTGGACACGCAAAAAAAGTGTCCATCTTTTTTACTTTTTATTTTTGAATTTCAGATATGTTTGGAAAACATTTTCTTTTTTCTTTCTTTCTTTTGTTTTTAAAATTTTCCCCCCTTTTCTCCTCTTTTCCTCTATTTTTTTTTCTTGTTATAGATATATATATATATATATATTGTTTTCTCCTTTTTTCTAGGTAGTAGTTAGTAAATTTGTTTTGGAAATTGAA
Source organism: Nyssa sinensis (assembly GCA_008638375.1). Classification (NCBI taxonomy): domain Eukaryota; kingdom Viridiplantae; phylum Streptophyta; class Magnoliopsida; order Cornales; family Nyssaceae; genus Nyssa; species Nyssa sinensis. The sequence continues at coordinate 31,387,593 of CM018034.1, forward strand.
CCATTGATGTTGCTAATTAAATCAAGAAGTTCTTGAATTTTTATTTAATGGATTTGTTATGTTAATATTTTAATAATATTTTGTGATTTTTTTATACCAGTTTTAATTAAAATAATGTTAGGTTTTTATTATATGATCATATAAAAAATATCAAAAAAATCTATATACTCAATGTGTCCTTGACTTATCCGTGTCCTATTATTTTTAGAAATGTCGTGTCTGTGTCGTTTTCGTTTCCCGTGTTCATGCTTCTTAGGCTGCTTCTAATGCAATAACAGTGACATTTTGTTGTAGAGAGAATGGAGAAAAGACTCGTGACATGGAAGAGAGAGTACTTATCGAGGGGAAGGAAGCTAATCCTTAAAAGTGCTCTTTCTATTCGGAGAAGATTCAATAAGACTTTCTTTGGGGAGGGATTGGGGAGGAGTATAAGCATAATAATCTCTACTGGAAAGTGTGTTCCCCAATCAAATGTGGCACTCTAGTGATTTGGTTGATTAAACAGTTTAATAAAACTTAATTTGGGAAATGGTTATGGGATATGTGACTGATCTTGACAGTCTTTGACCTAGGGTGGTAGAAAGGAAATATGGGACTGATGATCGGTGGTGGATCTCGTCGAAGGATGGGGGCAAGGATCAAAATTTCGTTTCTTTTCCATCGAAACAGATGAAACGTTTCCGTTTCTCAGGGAACCGAAACGAAACACTAGTGGAATATCGAAATTTACATGTTTCCAGGGAAACAAAGTTGTTTCCGTGGAAACATACCTAATCAAAGGAAATATTTCTTTTGTATTAACAATAATTATAGAAGTTAGTAAAATATAATATCCATTTATTTTTCAAGGATTAAGACTCAAAATTATAAGAAGATATTTCTATTATGTTTCTTAAAATAATAGAAAGTAGGAAAAATAAAGTGTAGAGAAACAACTATTTTAATACTAAGTTACTAATTATAATAGGTTTCAATTTCTATTTATTGTACTTTTTATTTTATATTTAACTTGCGTCAAATTATTTAATTTGTGGATATTACATAGTATATATCTATTATGTTACAGTATTGTATTTAATTATAATAATTTTATATGTTTTAAAATATATATATATATATATATTTTTATAGGAAAACTGAGAATTTCATTAACAGCCTGAGAAAGGCAGAAAACAAAAGGAGATATATTTTAAAATATATAATAATTTCATATTATATAAAAAATTAGCTCTTTTTTATATTATTTTTTAATTAATAAAGAGTTATTTGGTATTAATAACTAATTTACATTTACATTTACGTTTTTTTTTTTTTTTTTTCAATTTCACCCTAGTAATTTGTATGGATAGACATGTTCCCTAAAACATTTACAATTAATTAATTATACTATTTATTTTTGTACATTCATATATTTTTATATAATATTTACTATTCCTCTTGCTTATGTGATTACTTGTTAGTTATTTTGTTAATAGTTATTTATATATCTCTATATATAATAATGATAATTATTTGATTTTTTTAGAAACATGAAATATCATTACAAGAGAATGTTCATTTATCTATGAATGATCACTAATGAACTCTACAAAAAAAAAAAAAAAAAAAAAAAACATTTATGAAATGATTTTGTACAATCCAAAAGCATGAAAAATATACAAAATTGTTTCATTCGTCTCAATATGTGAATCTGTCCCTTTAAAGATCTTCTTATGCCATTATTGTTATCTAAATGATAAAAAAGTGAAGAAAGATTGTATTTCACACTATACAATGAAAATATAAGTAGTTAGTCTTTAGTTTTTCAATTTAAATTAGTGTCATTTATCATGAATATGATGTATATGCCTTAAACATGCACAAATATTCAATCAATAGGCTTATTTGTATAAATAAATAAATTTTAAGTTATATTTCTACATGTTTCCAATTTTTTCTTCGTTTTCATTATGTTTCTGAAAAGTTTCTATTTCCGGACAGACCGAAACTATATATCGAAATGATATTTTGATTCTTGTATGGGGGGCTGTATAGCCTTTATGAGGTGAGTCTTTGGAAACGCATCTAGAAAGGTTGAAGAATTTTTTTCTCATCTAGAGTTTGTAGTTGGAAACGGGATCAAGATTAACTTTTGACTCGACACTTTGGGTGGTGATATGTAGATGAAGTGCAGATTCCAAAACCTGTTTCTGCATTGCTTTTGAGAAAAGTGATTATATTTATTTCTCTGATAATGTGATAGTGTGGAATCCTTTCTTTATAAGGTCTTCTCAGTATTGAGAACTGGATTATGTTGAGATAGCATTGTTGTCTCGTGGCAGAAGGGGAAGATTCGATTAAATGGAAGCTGTGGCCTAATGGTAATTTCAGTGGTAATTCATATTATAAAGTGTTTTTTTTTGGGGACACTAGGGTTGGTTTTCCCTGGAAAGGAATTTGGAGGGCTATGCTTCCTTCAAAGGTCTCATTTCTGTATGGACACTACTTTATAGGTGATTCTTACTTTGGATAATTTGGGAAGAAAGTAGAGGATTCTTCCTAACTTGTGCTGTATGAGTAAGAATGCGGAAGAATCCAATAACTACCTCTTCCTTCATCATTAGGTTGCTAGGGAGATGTGAGCTATCCTGTGTGTTATTTTTGGGGTCTTTTGGGTTTTGCCTGGAACGGTGAAGGAGCTTTTGGTTAGTTGGGATACGGCCTGCCCTATGAAGAGTCATTGGTATGTTTGGAGGGCAAGCTCCCCTGTGTATTATGTGGAGTGTTTGTTTGGAACAAAATCGTCACACCTTTGGGGAGATATAGCTTCCTATTCGTATATAGAAGAATGTCTATTAGATACTCATTGTTTTTGCGTTGTAGGGACATATCCTATGAAGCATGGATACTCTATTTTAGCTCACGTGTCCTTGTCGGACACTTCCCGGACATGTATCGGACACTTGAATCATGGATGTTATGATTAAATAAAGAAGTTGTTTAATTTTTATTTAATGGCCTTGTTATTTTAATATTTTAATAATGTTTTTGTGATTTGTGTGATCTTATACCAATTTTAATTGAAATAACATTATATTTTTATTATATGGTCATATAAAAAATATAAAAATTTTATATATATTCAACCTGTCCGTGTCCTACTTTTTTAAGAAATAATGTATTTGCTTGTTTGTGTCGTGTCGTATTCGTGTTCGTTTCCGTGCTTCTTAGCACATATCCCATTCCTCTCTTTTCTTTTGTGATTTTTTGGAGAGTTAACTGTATTGAAGGTTAAATGTAGTTGTTGTTTTTCTTCTTCTTCTTCTTCTTCTTCTTCTTATTATTATTATTATTTTTGTACATGGGTCATGCCCCCTGTGGCATCTTTATTTATAATACAGTTATTACTTGTTAAAAGACAATAAAAAAAACTAGACATTGATAGGAAGGAAGGAACCAACAACTGCAATGAATGACCAACCAAAAATGCCATTGATGAACATATTCTCCAACATATGGTAAAATCATCCCTACTCATGACCTCCACTAACCATCTTCTTCCTTTTGAGGTCCTGAAAAACATACGAGGAAGGATAAAAGCTGTCAGAACAGTTCAAAGCTTTTGTCAGCTTAATAACCGAAAGTAAATTTAAAGGAAACTATGGAATAAAATGAACTGAAGACAGAGAATGAGGGAAAAAGGGGAAACTGTACCACTACTAGCTACATGATGACAACTGCCCCTCAGCAAGAGTGACAAAAGAAGAATGCATTTTTTCCCATAGAATACATTTGCAAGTGTAAACAAAGAATGCATTAGCAAGAGTAACACACTGTAGTACTCACAAACACTTGGTCTTTTCGTTGTACCAAAAAAAAATTCTCTAGTAGCTCAAAGACATGAGAAACATTTTTTTTCCCATAGAATACATTTCACCACAGTGCATCCTAAATTTCCTTGGCTGTGTTTACAAACATAACATTGGCACTAATGAAAGACTCCATACTATTCCATAGCCAAGTTATAACCAAAGCATTGTCAGACGATCATTCCTCATAAGCCTTATCATTACCTCATGAGTGTCCAAGACAAAATAAGCTCAATTTTTTTTTTCAATCACCAAAAGTCACTATAAATGCTTGATCCCACTAGAAATAATTAGTCATGTTCAACTTGATGGTAGTAATTTGCATCCGAACATTGTCAGATGTAGAAATAGGACTAACTTTATGAGCACTACTACTTTCTGCAGTGAAAACAGCCACACAATATGGTGCCCACAACTTAAACTAACAATTACTTCAATACCCAATGACCTTCAAATTACCAAATTATATCACACATATAATACTAAATCAAAATAACAGCCACTTAAAACACGTCATTAAATGACCCCAAAAAAAAGTGTAGGTTGCTATTCAACCTCAATTTCATACTCAGAACCATAACAGTCTCAAATATAGGCATCTAGTAACTCACGGGTCAAGTTTTAGCACTTGAATAATGCAAACATGAGAATTGTAGAATGTGACTGATCTTAGAAATTGAACCAAGTCATTGAAGCATTCACTACAGCAGCAAAATACCTCCAGTTGTCACATAAACAAGCTGAGCCCCACAAACATAAACTTAGGGTTTTGGTGTATTAGACTACATCAAAATCTGACAATATTTTACCAGCATATGCACCATAGAAATATGAGCAAAAACATATGGGCCCCATCTCTGTTTGTACAACGTACGGACAGGTTCTTATTACTGCTACAGTATGCTGCAAAAAACCCTCTAATCTCACTCCAATAGGTTTTGAAGTGGTTTAGGCAGATTCGGTATGTTATGGGGAGAGAAACAAAGAAGAAAGGAAAAGGGCAAAATAGGAGGAGCTTGGGTTGAGGTTCTTGCTCTAATACCATGTACAAACCTCCGTGTGTGTGTGTGTGTGTGTAGAGAGAGAGAGAGAGAGAGAGAGAGCAATCGTATGAGAATAAGTGAGTCACTCAAACAAGAGCTTACAGATTGCCCATCTATAATATAAACAGTCATATAAGTACAAAAAATGAGGGCGACTTTAGCGCAACGAGGAGACCACGGGTTTGAGTTGCAAGAACAACGTCTCCGCTTGTAGGGATAAGGCTGCATACCCTATCTAGATCCCGTAGTGGCAAGAGTCTTGTGCACTGGGATTGTCCTTAAGTACAGAAATACCCTTGCCACTCTTATAACTTACTAGGCCGACTCAGCTCTCAATAATGAATATTTTATTATAGTGGTTGTCTTTAGGAGCCCTTGACCAATGGATGTGGAAACTTATTTAGGTCATTCCACTTCAATTGACTAATAAGAGGCTTAAGTTTGTGACCAATGGTTGTGGGTGAGTCAACTTTTGAACATCTTCATTTACACGAAAGGCCATTTTGTGGTGTTGGCCCCACATACAATGGGTGTTGGAAGGGATGGACCTGATATAGACCTAACTTTTGGTGTTATCATACAAGTTAGCTGCTTGAAAATTTGAACCTGCATGCCTGAGCCTTTATTATTGCACCAAGCAATGGCTCCAATTATTCATAGTTTGGAGAATCACCCATTATTGAGATGCATCCAAAAGCAACTAAAAAAAGAAAGAAAGGAAAGCTGCGTCCACAAGCCATTTAGACAGTTTAATTCCATTTTAACATTGACACTGATTACCTTGAGGAGGAAAGAATCTCTTTGCACACTTTATTTTGTAAAATTTAGACATGATTCTTATTGAAATTACCTAGTGCTTGGCTACTAAAAATGTTTGTTGTGTGAGATCTAAAAGTGCAACTTTCTTGTTGCCAGTGAACGATCTAACAATACCTTGTGCTTGGCTACTGAAAATCTCTTTGCTTGGCTACTGTCTGCAGTTCTTCTAGTAAAAGTGGAACGATCTAACAATACCTTATACGTATCTTACAAAATGTTTTAATATCCGGCATAAAATAATATGTAGTTTATAGTTGAATCATTTTGTATCATATCGCATGATACATAGTACTTATCTTACGATACGTTTCGATATGCACAATAGATGCGATATGCACAATTAGGCTAATGGCATTGTCGTGGCCTCTTTTTGTTGTTTTGTTATATGCATGGAAATGATCTCGTTTTCTGTTTAGTTTAGTTTTATATTACCTTTTGTAACACCCGGAGATCTTTCTTTAAATAAGAAAGAAGGAAATCAAGTACTTTTAAAATATAAGGATGAGAAGTGAGGTCATACAAGAAGTTGGAGAAGAAAAATGAATTTGATGATATTGATGCTGTTGAAATTTGAGATTAAGATGAAAATGAGATGGATTATAAAAATGAATTATTTTGGATTTTGTCTTTAAATGTTGATTTGATGAACTATATTGGAACCTTGGATTATTAAATTTATGTTCGGAACTTTAGGATTTATAAATTTTGATTCTTGGATTGTTTAGAATTTAAGTTGATTATTTTATAAGTGAGTTGAAATGTTATTTATATAATTTTAAAGACTATATATATATATATATATAAACACTATATATATATATATATATATATACATTGTTAAGATCTTGATATACATTATTGGCTTATTCTCTAACAACTTAAGCTTTTAAGATAAGTTAGTGGTTTAACGTGGTATCAGAGCCTTGATTATGAGAGGTCTTGGGTTCAAGTCTCTTCATTTGCGTTTATTTTCTGTTTGGTTTGTTTGTACTAAATTTCACTTTGTTTTGTTTCATGTTTGTGTATCTCTACGTGTGAGTTCAGGGTCGCGTACATGAGAGGGAGTGTTGAAAGTTTGATATATATTGTTGGCCCATTCTCTATCAACTTAAGGTTTTAGATGAGTTGGTGGTTTAACATACATATTTATAACTATATTTAAGAAAATTGAATGTATCTTACAATACACGATAATACCATATTTTTGAAAAACGATGTGCATTATGGTACACGATTTGACAACTATGGACCTATGGTCCTTCCTATATCATGCTTGTTTTTTTATTTTATGGGATTTACATAATTTGTGGGATAATATCACATACTTCAATTATGATGTTTAAGTAGTTCACTTCAACTTTAAAGGGAGGTCTGTCCCATATTGGAACTACTTATTTTACCTCATTATATATATTTTTACTATCTCATGTAAGCTGTTGATTATCATCTCATGCATTATATTTAAATGTTCTGCAGATAGATACAAAAGACATTCTTTTTATTTGCGGTGGAGCATTTGTTGACTTGGAGAAGACCATTTCGGAGAGGTAATGCCTTCTTATGATGTTGTTTCACAGGCTGAAATTGTCTACTGCACATTATTTGCTTAATATGGTGTTTGAGGGGGAGGTTTAAATTATGAAATTCTGTGGTTGTTTTCCAGACGTCAGGATTCTTCTATTGGTTTTGGAGCACCTGTTCGTGCTAACATGAGAACTGGTGGATTAACCAATGCTGTAGTGACATCATCCTTACTAGAATCTGTGAGAACAAAGACCTTATCCTAAAAATTGGGAATTCTGAAATTGCATTGTGCTTTTGTTTATTTATTTTATTTTTTGATCCGGTCTATTCCAAACTTACAGTTGGATCTTTTTATTCATTTGCCTCCTATTTATTGCCGAAATATTATTTGTCTCAAAGGTTCTTGTCCTATTTGCAGGTAGAAAGTAGTGATCTTATTGCATATGGGCTCATACCAGAGTTTATTGGACGCTTCCCAATTTTAGTTAGTTTGTCAGCTCTAACTGAGGACCAACTTGTTCAGGTAATTAGCTTCCCACGTATATATGGAACATGAATTTCTCTCCTTAATTTCCGTACTGTCTGATCGCCTCGGATTGGAAGGTTTCCTAGAGACCACCCCATACTTGCCTCATTGCGATTCCCACTGCATTTTTAATATCATTTTCGCAACATTTTCTTGACATTGCGGGGGCACTTTTGGCTTTGTCAGTCAGTCTATGCTTGCCTTGGTGGTATATATTTTCATCCTTTTGTTGTAGAAAGAAAAGGAATTTGGATGGGAAACAAAATGAAGTGTTGGATGCTTTGAGAAAGGGGAAAAAGTGCGTCTTTTTGAATTTTATTTATGGTAGTAATTTAGGCATTGTTCACAATATTCACAGTATATGTGAGATGGTAAAATTTTCTGGCTATCAAGCGTGAGAATGTGGGTTTGAGTCTAAGAGCAGCTACTTTGTGAAAAATATAATGCCAAAGGTTGGGTTTGTTTAATAGGTGAGCAATCAGCGAGCTATTGTGTTTAATGGAAAGCTTGTGTACGAACTCTGATTATTTGCCAAAATTTGCTGAACCTCTCTTTTCTTGGAACTCATTTTTAGCAGTGGGTCATATTGAAGTAAGAGTCTTCTAGAAGCTTTTGGGGGATCATGACAAAATATAAAATTGATTCATGTTTGTGAGCAGAATAAATTAGGCTACGCATAAAGTAAAGTTAAAAAATAAAAGCTGATTCATGGTTAAATATTAATTTCTTCCTAGTTTCTATGGAAGGGTGTGATTTCTAGATTTATTTTTTCTTTTAAACACGTAAGCTTCTATTCCCGGTCAAAAGGTTCTTCTTTCCTCCTTATCCTTCTTTTGTTTTTTTTTTTCCTTAATACTGTTTTAGAATTTTCAATCTTGTTTGAAAGATGTCCCACTTGACATAGAATTGGAAGACTTCATATAGCTTATTTTAATTAAAGATGGCCATTTTTTCTGTGTCCTGAACTTGCAATGTTCAACATGGTGGTTTGTGGGACACACTCTAAACTAAAATTACTTGTATTGTTAATTTGACTCGGTTCTCCATCTTCAAAGTGGCTAATAAATGTTTATCTTTTTTTCTTGTTACAGGTCCTCACGGAACCAAAAAATGCTCTTGGCAAGCAGTACAAGAAACTGTTTAGCATGAATAATGTAAGCATTAGCGCCCCCCCCCCCCCCCCCCCCCCCTCCCTTCTCCTTCAAGGAATGAACTATTCAATTGAAATGATGATTGTTTCCATGTCTATCTTCAGGTGAAGCTACATTTCACAGAGAAAGCGCTTAGATTGATTGCAAAGAAAGCAATGGCAAAGAATACTGGTGCCAGGGGTCTAAGAGCCATACTAGAAAGCATTCTAACTGAATCCATGTACGAGGTATGCGGGAGCCACAGCTTAATTGTATATAACTTGGCTATTACAAAAGAATGCCATTTTGTGCAGGTCTGTTTTGGGACTCTTAAGGATATTTGCTGGTGTAAGCATTATTTTTCTTGTATTTTTTTCAGATTCCAGATGTAAAGACAGGAAATGATAGAGTAGATGCTGTTGTGGTTGATGAGGAGTCAGTGGGTTCAGCAAATTCCCCTGGTTGCGGAGGAAAAATTCTTCGTGGAGATGGTGCATTGAAGCGTTACGTTGCAGAGTCCAAGTTGAGAGATAGAGTGGTATGGCTTCCTATATCCCTCTTGACGGGGCTCACAACTCTGCCATTTAATCTGAATTGTCTTGTGGAACCTCTTATTACTAATCAGTCAGCTGGGTTCAGTGGTTTCCATGTGGAGAACTATATCCTTGCCCATGGGACGACGAATAATTATTGTATACTTCCAAGCGACCATAGTTAAACATTTTTTTTTTTTTGGTGGTGTATTTGGTTTGGTAACACTGATATTTGTACTTAGATTTTTTGTGGTCTATCTCACCTGTGTTTTATATTTCTTTGCAGGAAAACGGTGAGGCAGCTGATAGGGAGTTGCATGAGGTTGAATCAGATATCTCATCTAGAGCAATGAGCATGTAACGTTTCAACTTACTATAGTTATTGTTACCATGTGAAAAATAGTTTTTTCATTGTAAAATTTAATTTCATAAATTGGTGTAATTATCCCCTTGTAAAACAACATAGCCTCTGGTTAAAGGTTCAATTTGGTAGGGGAAAGCAAATGAGAGGGGAAAAGGGAAGGAAAAAAAGAAAAAAGGCATGTACTATTCGTAATATAAGCAGCACAATGTATAAAATTTCCCTTGCAATTGAGGAAGGGGTTCAATTTTACAAGTTTCATTCATATGATACTTTGAACATTATTTTATTTGCCGTTTAGCTTGGCATGATCCGAAGAATGGATAGAGACAGTCTCACTCTCTTTTTGTGGGTACAATTCTAACTTTTTTTATTTATTTATTTATTATATTTGGCTTCTTCGTATTATAATGTGTACATTGATTGAGCTCTTTTCCCTCAATTTATAGTCTGTAAACAACAGATTGTTACATGGGTCGTGTGTTTATGTCATGCCTGTGTAATTGAAAGTACTGAACAAGAGGCTGCAAATTGGAATACTGGTGTTTCAAGGGAGGACCACTGTTGCTGATACAGTTGGGATTGGTGATGGCACAATTACCACCCTTACTTCTTTTTTCAACATTTTGTTGGTTAATAATAACTACTTCTATATGACTGGAGTTTCAAGGGAGGACCACTTTTTGTTGGGTTTAAGCATATAAGGCGGGGGTAAAACAATTAGGGAGTGTGTGTTTAGGTGGTGGTTTTGAGTCCCCTCTTTATGAGTCTTCAATGTTAATGCCATTATACCAATTTTCAGTTTGGGATTCATGGAGTGAAAAGTTTGGTTATGGTGTCGCTAGTGGTTTGAGATTTTCTGGTTGCCTTGCGTGTGACTGATTTTTGGGAGGTTTTATTTTGGTTGGGTTGAGAGCATAGTTATTGGAACTAGGTCGGTTCAACCGGTTGAACCGGAAATTGGGCATTAAACTAATTCGGTTATGTTAGAATATAAAATATAGAATACAGCATATTCCCACATCGTCTTTCTTTTTTGTTTGGTCTGCCTCCTTCTACCTATAAATAGGCTTCATATTGTACAGTTTCAATACACAAATATTTTCTCAGTTCTTTTCTTTTCTCTATTTCTTCATGGTATCAGAGCCACAAACTTGTGGCCTGTAAGTTTTTCTTTTCTTTCTTTCTGACGTTCTTCCGACAAATTTTCGGCGCTCTTTCTTGTGACGGTAGCCACTACTTAGAGTTCTTTTCAGGCTTTTTTGCAGTCCAATTTGGACCAGTAAGTCCAGAACCAAATTCGCAAGGTATGGGACTTCCCTCCCGTGAAAGACACTCTATCACGCGCTGCCACGCATCGTCATCTCTTTCGGCCTTCATCAATTTCGCACTGTTTCGGACGCTTTTTCACCGAGGTACCACCACCAGTAGAAAGCCCATTCAGAAAGGAGTTCAACACCGTCGAAATTGCCGCCAGAAGAAGTCCCACGCACCCCTCGCTGGTCTGCTCCGCCACCTCACGCGCCCTCATGCGCCTCTTGCTGTTCTGTTCACGCGCCTCACGCGCCAACATCCTATCCACGTCAGCCCTAGTCTATGTCACCGTTGACCTTGACCGTTGACTTTTTACGGAACAGGTACTTTCTGCTCAACTTTTCGTCCTGGTTTCATTTTCGCAGTTTGTTTGTGCATTTGAAGCTTCAATATGTCTCAATCTGCATCTACATTGCATCTCAACTCAATTGTTCGCCCTATTGACGTAATGTTGGATGGATCCAATTATAGTATGTGGGCTTAGAATATGGAGGTTTTTTTGAAAGGACGCCGGCTATGGCGTTATGTGACTGGTGCCTCTCCTAAACCAACATAGAAGGGAAGTGAAACAGAAGAGGCGTTTGTGTCTCGTTTGGAAGAATGGGACAGCACTCACTACAAGATTCTGTCTTGGTTCATCAACACCTCTATTCCATCTATCAATAGTCTCCTTCCAAGACTTGGAAATGCTAAGGTTGCTTGGGATTTTCTGGCTAAAAGATACAACTGCACCTATGATGCTTCCTTGGAGTTTCAACTAGAAGCTAAACTTTATCAAATACGTCAAGAACCAGGTCAGTCTATTGCTGATTTTTATTCTCAGACTAATCATCTTTGGGAACAATTATCTGCCGTAGATTCAAAGTTAGCATGTGCTCAAGACATTCAAACGTTTGATGCCTGGCTTGATCGACGGAAGTTTATGCACTTCATGATGGCTCTTTGTGATGATTTTGAGTCTACTCAGGCCTCTCTTCTTCATCGTCAACCACTTCCGACTTTAGATGCTGCGGTTTCTGAACTTATCTATGAAGAAACTCGTCGTTCCACTATGAAGATGCACTCATCTGATATGGTTCTTGCCACTTCTTCTCGTGGTACTTCACTATCTTCTACTGGACGTTCATCATCCCAATCCAACTTCAAGAATCGTCATTGCAGGTGGTGTAACTTCCATGGTCACACCATCGATGAATGTCTCAAGTTCAAGTATTATAAGTAGTAACAAGCCTCCCAACAGACAGCTGCGGTCACTTTACCTACACCTTCCCAACAGACAGCTGTGCTTGTTTCCTTTACTTCCTCTGCACCCGAGTCTTTGTCTCTGTCCACTCCTCTCACTACAGCTGACGTTAAGGACTTAATTCACCAGGTTTTGTCCCAATCCTCCACTACTTTGTCCGTCACCCCAGGTAAATCTCAGTGGTTTATAGACTCTGCTTGCTGTAACCATATGACATCTGATTCCACCATCTTCTCTCATAAAATTGCTCTTTCTCCTAATCCTGCAATATACACTGCCAATGGTTTTCATATGCCTGTTAGTCACGTAGGGTCTATTTCTACCTCTAATTTATCTGTCAGTGATACTTACCTTGTGCCTCAGTTATCCTTAAATTTTCTTTCTGTTGGACAACTTTGTGAGTTAGGTCTTGACTTGAAATTCTCTAACAAGGGTGTTGATGTACAGGATTCACAGACGGGTCATTTGATTGGGACAGGCCATAAAGTTGGACGTCTTTTCGAGCTCACATCTCTGCAGATTCCTTCTTTAACAAACACTTCCATGACTGCCATCACAGTTACTTCCAGTTTGTGGCACTCCTGGTTGGGTCATGCCTCACTTCCACCTGTCCAGTTCTTGGCTTCTCAAGGTCATTTAGGTCTAGTTAAATTTTAGTCTTTTGATTGTGTGTCATGTCATCTTAGCAAACAAACACATTTATCCTTTAGTAAAAGTGGCTCTTTGTTCGCTGCACCTTTTGACTTAGTTCATTCTGATATTTGGGGTCCTGTCCCGACATCGACTGAGGAGGGATCTCATTATTTTGTTGTCTTTGTGGATGATTACAATCGTTATACTTGGATTTATCTTTTGCAGCATAGGTCTGAACTCACCACTGTCTACCAAAATTTTTACAAAATGGTGTAAACTCAATTTTCTTGTACCATTAAAACTTTTTGTTTAGATAATGCAATGGAATACAAGGATAAGTCATTTCTTGCCCTTTCACAATACAATGGGACAGTCTTTCACCATTCTTGTCCATACACCTCACAACAAAATGGTCGAGCAAAACGTAAACATCGCCATATTCTGCATACAGTAAGAGCACTTCTCATCTCTGCCTGTCTTCTAGAACGTTTCTGGGGAGAAGCTGCCCTTACTGCTGTCTACACCATCAATTGTGTTCCCTCACCCACTATACACAATAAAACTCCTGTTTGAGCTTCTCCATCGTACGGTCCCTAAGTACTCATTCTTTCGAGTTTTTGGTTGTGTTTGTTTTGTCACTCTTCCCTCACACGAACGCACTAAACTTGAGCCTTAATCCCGACTCTGTTGTCTTCTTGGTTATGGTCTCACTCAAAAAGGTTATCATTGTTATGATCCCATAGCTAACCGTTTTTGTATTTCTCGTTATGTCGAGTTTTGGGAACATAAGATGTTTACGAGTATTTCTCCTTTTCCGCAGTCTTCTATCAGTTATGCTCCAATCTTTATAGACCCTTCTATTGCTTTACCTTCTGACTCCTCTACAGAGATGCCAAGCTTCTCAGATGTTCCCTCTTCGCCTGTTTCGGAGTCATCTGACACGTCTGTTGATACTCCTGATCCATCAACTGCCTCCGAGCCTACCCAAGTACTTGCACCTCGTCAATCCACTAGAGTAAGAGCTCCTCCTTCTCATCTTCAAGATTTTCAATGTTATTATTCTCTTGCTACTCTTCACAAACCTCACAGTTATCGTAAGGCTAGTGCTGACCCTCTTTAGTAGAAAGCTATGTTTGATGAACTAGAAGCTCTCACTAAAACTCATACTTGAGACCTGATGGATTTACCACCTAGCAAGTCTACAGTTGGATGTAAGTGGGTCTACAAAATCAAGATTCGGTCAGATGGATCAGTGGAACGATACAAAGCTCGTCATGTTGCCAAGGGTTTCTCTTAAGAGTATGGTATTGACTATGAGGAAACTTTTGCCCCTATTGCTTGTCTTACCTCTGTCCGCTCTTTGCTTGTCGTTGCTGATGTGCGTCATTGGCAACTGTTTCAGATGGATGTCAAAAATGCATTCTTGAATGGTGATCTTGTCGAGGATGTTTATATGCATCCTCCCCCTGGTTATGCCCATCCTCCTCACACAGTTTGCCGTCTTCGGCGTGCTCTCTACGGTCTCAAACAAGCTCCCCAAGCCTGGGTTGCTAAATTCAGTTGTGTTGTTGCTCAACAGGGGTTTACCCCTAATGCCTATGACTCAACTCTTTTCCTTCGGACCACTGGTGCTGGTATTATTCTTATTTTTCTTTATGTTGATGACATAATCATTACTGGTGATGATCTCTCTAGTATTTGAGATCTTCAGCACTTCTTGAGTCAGAATTTTGAGATGAAAGACTTGGGGTAGCTTAACTACTTTCTAGGTCTTGAGGTTACATCTGGATCAGATGGTTATTATCTCTCTCAAGCTAAGTATGCATCTGACTTGCTTTCTAAAGCCGGCTCGACTGACAGCAAAACATACACTTCTCCGCTTGATCCTAATGTTCGGTTACTTGCTATTGATGGTGAATCTCTTCTTGATGCTACTTTGTATCGACAACTAGTCGGTAGTCTCATATATCTCACTGTTACCCAACCAGACATTTCCTATGCAGTTCATCTGGTTAGCCAGTTTATGAGTGCCCCTCGCTCTACTCACTATGCTGCTGTTCTTCACATCTTACGGTATGTCAAAGGAATTCTGTTTCATGGCCTTCACTTTTCCTCTCGCTCATCTCTTGAGCTCCACTCCTATTCTGACGCTGACTGGGCTGGTGATCCTATCGATCATCGCTCCACCACGGGGTACTGTTTCTTACTCGGCACCTTTCTCATTTCTTGGCGTAGTAAGAAGCAGACTGTTGTTGCCTGCTCAAGTACTGAGGCTGAATACCCTGCTCTTGTTGATACTACAGCTAAACTTTTGTGGTTACGATGGCTTTTGACAGACCTGGGTGCTCCTCAGTTGACTAGTTCTCCTCTTTATTGTGATAATCGGAGCGCCATCCAAATTGCTTACAATGATGTCTTTCTTGAGCGCACCAAGCATATTGAAATTGATTGTCACTTCATTCGGCACCACCTTCCGCAGGGCACCTTGGATCTTCAGTCTGTCTCGTTTGAAGATCAACTTGCCGATATTTTCACGAAGTCTCATCCTCCTGGTCGGCTACGTGATCTTGTTTCCAAACTCCAGTTGACTTCGTCATCTCGAGTTTGAGGGGGGATGTTAGAATATAAAATATAGAATACAGCATATTCCCACATTGTATTCCCACGTCGTCTTTCCTTTTTATTTGGCCTACCTCCTTCTACCTATAAATAGGCCTCATATTGTACAGTTTCAATACACAGAAATATATACAAATATTTTCTCAGTTCTTTTCTTTTCTCTATTTCTTCAGGTTTGATTAAAATACCGATTTTGTTAAAGAATTGGAAAAAATCAATTGAACTAGTCAATTTTTAAAAAAAATCGAGTGAATCGGCCGATTTTTTTAAAAACTAGTTAAACCACCTTTTGTCTTTTTATCTCACTTACATTTTTTTTTCTCGTAAGATTTTTTATATTTTATGATTAAATGATGAAGTTTAGTATAAAATAAGATATTGTTGCATGTATTTTTGTTATATATACAAATATATTATACTTATACATTAAGATAAGATCAAAGATTATGTTTATTTTTTGTTATTTATCACTAGATAATAAAAAATATATATATTTTTTGTTATTTTTTTTAATTCTTAATATATTTATTGATATTTTTAATATATTAATTATAAAATCGGTTGAATTACCAGTTGAACCAGTGAACCGTGATCCGGTTTATCGTCCGGTCTGATTCAGATAACTATGGTTGAGAGTAAGTGTGTGTGTGTGTGTGTGTGTGTGTGTTGCAGTTAACATCCCTTCTGTGATGTCTGCAGTTTTATTCTCTACTTAGTCTCAAACTTGTCTGCGTTCTTGGTTTTCCTAGGCACGGGGGCTTTTGCTCCTTATAGTTATCGAGGATCACAGTAAGAATGATGGAATGTTTTAATGTCTTACTCCTTTTATCTATTCTGTATGAGGTTTAATCTATGTACACAGAAGAAAGTAAACAAAGGATCTAGTTACCTCAAGTTGTCCAAATACCTGGAAGAATGGGATCCAAAGGCTTGTGTTACAAGAAATTTTAAACAATCACGAATGTTAAAGAGTCTTCCTCGATAATAAAACGACCACTTAGAATTCTCTATATGTGTTGATGGCTTCCCAGGAGAGAAGTCGAGAGAGAGAGAGGAGAGAGAGAGAGAGAGAGAGAGATAAGAGGAGAAAGAGTTGTACAAGTTTTACGTAACAACTTATGTATAATATTTTTATAACATTTGTTAAAGTAGTCTTTGAACACTAACATGGAACAGGACTTGCATAGTGTTCAACTTCATCTTTAACTACATAGGATAAGTCTCTATCTTATCTCACTACTTAACCTACGTGGATGCACCAAGGGTTATGGGTTCAGCACAAACTTGACTCAATTTCGAATATCTCCTACTCATCCTTATAGGGTGAGATCGTGTTTCTCATCTATAGATCTCAACTCTATATATAAGAAATGAATCGTGCAATCGAACAGGAAAGATCATGGTATAAGTATTATATTAAGCTACCATTAAATTGACATATCTTATTGTAAATAAGTAATCTTGTCTATGCTCCAAACTATTTAGTTACCTCAAATTTAGTATCTCTTATTTATCTCGAGACTAATATTAATGGAATGCTTGAATTCCAAAATATGTATTGTACCCATGAACATTTTAATAAATACAAGTTCGATAAGGTTGCCTGGGTTATAAGTCACAACACAATAGTGTCTCATGAAATTATCTTCCCTGGCTAATCAAGTTAATCCAATTAGACCCATTTGCTTTCTTGGAAATTTTTGTCGAACTACATCAATGTCGAACCACATTTAGTCTTCTCTTCATTACATAGTCTTAAGTAATAAAGGCATAAGTGGAATGAAATCAATGTGGTTCTCATAACTTAAACAATGAGTCTTCTCTTCATTATATAGTCCTAAGTAATAAAGGCATAAGTGGAACAAATACAATATGGTTCTCACAACTCAAACAATGATAAAACAAGTATATATTTAGTCACTATTAACTAGTGGTTGAATCAATAATGCATATAGCATGTAATGTATTCTATGCCGAAACTCTTACTTAATTGGACATGTCAAGCTCATAAAGTGTCGTATAAATTTTAATCTAATTGCTATCTCAGCACCTGTTTGAAGGTTTGCACTTGGCTAACTTCAAGCTACATGAGATATATGAAATACCTTCACATTTGGTTCTTAGAAGACCTTATATTGATCGTGTCAATGTGACATATCACAAACGAATTTTCTCATTATCCAAGAATTTAATATTTCATCCTACTCGTTATATAAGCACCAATAAGATTGCTTGTGTGGGAGCCAATTTGAGCTTGTTAATATTTTTTAGGAAATGCTCACACAATAAAATAATCATTTCAATATGAATTATATATATATATATAATGGTAAAATAATGTTATATGATGTCAAATACATCAAATCCTAAGCAAATCCAGACATCCAACATGGTATGTGGAAATATTTCTAGGGATATGTTCAGTTAATGAATCAACTACCATAATAGTTATAGATATATACCTCTAGGCCACCACCTGTGTGTAATTGTATCTCGAATATAGTGAAATTGTCTATCAATGTGTTTTCCACTTCCATAATACTTAGGGTCCTTTTCATGTGCCAAAGCTTCCATATTATCACAATGAATGACCATAACATCCTACCTACATGACACCAAGTCAAGGGGGTGCATCAACCAAACTGCCTTCTGGATTGTGGATGAATAAGCCATATACTTTGACTCCATCATGGATAGTGCTACACAAGTTTCTTTCTTGCTACACAAAGAAATAACACAATCAGCAAGTAGGAATGTGCGGGCTTGTTCCTACCTAGTTGTCAGCCCATTCTGCATTGTTGTATCTTCTCATTCTCAAGTCCTTGCCTTTATAACATTACATGAGATCAGTGGTACCTTAAAGATATCTGAAATTCCTCCTTATCACTTTCAAATGAGAAAATATAGGATAAATTTAAAATCAACTAACCAATCCAACTGTATAGCAAATATCTAGTTGAGTACATAACATAACATATATCAAACAATCAACTGCACTCACATAAGGTACTTTAGACAATTTTTTTTCTTTTTTTCATTTTTCTTAGGGCACTGGTTAAGATATAAGTTGCATTGGTCCTCTATAAGAATGTCAATGGGCTTCGAGTAATGCATTCAGAATCACTCAAAGACTTTTTTAATGTATGTTTCTTAAGACAAACAAAAAAAATCTCTTTGAGGGGTCTTTAACTATCTCCCCCCCCCCCCCCCCCAAGATATTATTAGTTGAGCTCATATCTTTTATCTCAAAAGTAGAGGACAACCTATTCCCTAGTGGCGATAATCTCTTTCATATCATTCCCAACAAGTAAAATGTAGTTCATAGGATAAGAACACTTTCATTGAACCATTTTACATAAAATCCTGCCATGACAGCAATGGTAACTCTGAGCTTCATATGCTTGAATGGTTCATAGAACAATACGTTAGTAAAACTTCTAGTGTCTATGAGAACCCTTCTGATCTCCAAATTAGTAATTTTGAGTGAGATGACAAGAGCATCGTTATGGGGACAATGTATCCCAATGAGGTCCAATTCAGAGAACTGGATCTGAGGTTCTGACTTCACCTTTTTCTCAACAGTCGAGATCTAGATGATACTGGGTTCTGCCCTTGCCTCCTGAGCATATCTTTTCCTAGCTTGGTTAGACATTCAGGTCATCATATTGTTAGTGTGAAATATGAAGACAACTTGATTATTTTGCCATTGCTGATCATTCCAAACTTCCCTCTATTCAAGTCTTTACTCCTACCTTCTTTGAGGTGATCTTTCATCATGGGGGTTCTGCCTCTCGTCCTAGCGGACAAACTCTATTAGTCATCCTCTCCTAATGACATACTCTATTTCTTACTTCAGAGCCCTACACTCATCGATTGTGTGCCTCTGCTTTTTATGAAAATCATAATACTTGTTCTGATTTCTTGAGGTGGGTGGCTTTTTAGTAGCTCCGACCACTTCAGGTTTTCACGAGTCTGGATCTGTTGAAGTATATGGGTAAGAAAAGCATTCAGAGGGGTGTAAGTCCCATACCTCCCAGAGTTAGAGTTGTTTTGGGCTCTGGGTGTTGTTCTCTTATTAAGACTCTTAATCCTCTTCTTGTTAGCGTTGTTATCCCTCTTCTGAACTTGCTCATCATTCTGAGCTTGTTCTTTTCCTTTTTGCAAGGAAGTTTTTGTGTCTTCAAGATTAATATACTTCCCTACTCTATCCATGAGTGTTTTCATATCGATAGGAGGATTCTTGGTCAAGGAATCTTGGAAATGTCTAGGCCCAAGGCCTGAAGTGAGGGTGGCTACTAGGAAACTTGGACTGCAATCAGTTATCTTCGTGAGCTAGATATTAGAATGAGCTATATACTTCCGAAGTGATTCTCCCTTTGCTTGCTTCACAGTTAGCAAGAATTTGGTCATTTTCTCAACTTCTTACTTATTAAGAATCGATCAAGAACTAGCTTACTAAGCTCATAAAAATTGTTGATCGATTTTTGGGGAAGGTTGTGGAACCACTTAAGGGCGATACCCTTAAGGCTCGTCATGAAATTTTGACACATGAAGGCATTGGTAGCTCCAAGCAAAGCCATTGTGTGTTGATAATGAGATAAGTGGTCCCTAGGGTCTTTAAACCCGTCTTAAAGGGTGAATTTTGCGTAAAGGGTGAATTTTGGGACAACAAATTTCTTGGGTCGTTCTTCTGTCATTATGGCAGAGATAAACGGCGTGCAGAACCTATCGAGGAATTTACTCAACTCGTTTTGGCTCTGGAAGGGCATGGAACCCTCTAGTTGAGATCGTTTGATCTTGAGAGTCTACTATTTCCTCTACCTTCTGAGAGGCTTTGGGTAGGACTTGTTGTGCAATTGCTACCCGTTGTTGATCTTGTCTTGCGCATCCAGATCCTGGATTTAGGGGAGTTTGTCTGGTGTTAGCAAGAGGATGCTGCTCTTCCAAGATTGGGGGGACTGAAGTCTCGAGAGGTAGGAATTCCTGCGGCTCTGGATTGGCTCCAAAGGCTGTTGGAACTGGTATCCTTGTTCTGCTCTAGTAATGGACAACAGGGTGAAACATGGGCATTTCTCTCCCCATAGTTGTTGATGACTAGGGATCAACCCTTATATGAATAGTACTATGGAGGTGTACCGGTTGCATGTTAGGCACTCCTCGTTGGGGAATCCTCCACCTGTGGTGGTGGTGTTAGGATGAAGTCCTCCGTGAACAGCATTAGCAGAAGGAGGATGAGGGTTATTCTATTGGTTCTGAGCCAGTGAAGCCAGATCTTGTGACATGATAGTGAGTTATTCCTGCATCTGATCAGACTATCGTTGAATTCCATTAGGTAGTTGTTGTAAACGAATGGTTGTTTGTCCCCTTCCTCTTCCAGCAAGAGGCTGATTCTGAGGGTTTTAGGAGTTCTTTCTAGGACGAAAGCTGGGAGTTATTGTCTACTGAAAGAAAAAGGACAATAGACTTGTTGTTTTGAAGAAGAGATAGTAAGAACAATTATCATTTCCACAGACGGCGCCAAACTGTTATTGCTCTTTTCTGCTTAGAGGGTCTCCAGGTCCTTCACTACCTATCAAGAACTTGAGGTCAGAGGGTCATCGGGAAGGCTCTGGTAGTAGCCGCTCTGATGATAAAGTTAATAAAGAAAAAGAGACTATAATTTAAAAAAGGAATTGAACATGAATTGAAAATGTACCTTATGGTCTTATTTATAGGTAGTAGATTTCCTAAGTTGAGTAGGATTAGGAGTCATAAAAGTAAGAATTTAAAGATATTTGAAGATAGTAGTTTTCATATTGAATTCTATTTCCTTATTCTAAGATCGGTAGGATATGGAAGGTAGTGTTATGTTCTGAACCATATGCCTCTGAACCTTCCATGCCTGGTTGATTTGGATAAAATAATCTTTCTTGATTTATTCCCTGAAGAGCTCTGTACAGACATGTGTCATGCTTTGAATATGTTTGTCACTTTATGGTATATCGGGTTTCATATACGACATTTAAACATTAAACTCTTATATCTCACAATATACACTGCCAAATGACATGTATAATATAATATCATTAGAAAGGTCTCAATCTAGATGACTAACTATACTAATTTGTTAAACAAAAAAAAAAAAAAGAGGTTTATGCATCATTTTTGGCCCTAAAGTTTCAAGTTTTATAAGAAACCATAACAAAGCTTTACAATTTCTCACTATTAATCTTCACCAAAATTTTTAGGGTCATGCATGGGATTATAAATAAGATCCATGTTCAGAATATAACCATCAATTTTCAATTTAAAGAGACCCATTTTAAAAACTTTTTGTACAAGATTCATGCAAATCTCTCATGTAGTACCCATATACACAAATTTAATCATATACAATTACCTATAAGAAAACAAATAAGCATAATAGCTCTAACACCAATGAATAGCACAAGTAATGGAATCAGTTACATATGAATTGTCTGAATACCCAAAAGCATAGGATCTAAAGGCTTACATTCTGAATTGTCCCAAATGATCACAAACATCGTAAAGTCTTTCTCATCAATAGAGTGGATATCCATGTCCTCGATATGTGTTCCATAATCCAAATCTAAGAGTTGTTGATTGCTACCTAAGAGAGACATTTAAAGAAGGAAGAGACTAGAAAGAGAGAGAGAGAGAGAGAGAGAGAGAGAGTTGTATTATGTAAGCTATATGTTACAACTTATATAAAGTATGTTTATAATATTTCTTAAGAGTAGTCTTTTAACATTACATTGGAATAAGGACTCCTATAGAGTCCAACCTCATATTTAACTAGATAGAGTAAGATATTATTTTATATTATCTCTCTACTTAACCCTATGTGGATGCACGGGAGTTGTGGATCTAGGAAAAACCTGATGCCAATTCTAATATAGACTCAACTCAACACAATAAAACCTTATCCCTACTAGTCTTACCACTCTACTCCATTTAAGGCCATTTCCAAAGTTAGACCACATATTATCATATCCTTTTATACTATCTCTTCCAAAATAGTTTTTGGTTGCCTCCACCCCCTAGTATGACCTTTGATATGAATCACATGTCACTCTTTCTTATTAGTGTATTTATTGGTCTTCATTATACATGACCACACGACCTTAACCAATTTTCTTTCATTTTATCTTGTACAAGTGTTATTCCTACCATCTTGCGAATGTGTCCATTTTTTATGCAAATTCTAATATAGACATTGCTCGTAAATTTAGTATTATATTATGTTTTTATATGAGAATTGGAAATAATAGAGCTTTGGTGAGAAGTATATTTCTTTTTTTCCTCATTTTTCCTTCTTTTTGGAAAGTATTATACAATTATCCAGTGTTTTTCTCACTACAAAAAAGAATCTGATTGAAATCCCCTATCAATTCTTAACATAAGCTATATAAAAGAGACCAAAATTGAGCTCTCTGAACAGTATTAAGATTCCTATAAAAACTTGTAAGTCACCATGGAGGCTCACGTTGATCCTTTACTAGCTAATAAATTGATCAATAAGTGCCTTCAAATAATATTGAAGTTGAATATTAGAATGTTCATGCCATAATAAACATAAACCATCAGCTAGCATTGCCATCACTATCAACATAAACTTTATTCTGAAACTAATTTGAAATCAACTTCTCCTAGTCGTATGAAAAAAATTTCACTATCATCATGTTCATTATAAGCCAATTTTTTTTTTGATAATGTACAATGTACTGACTAGGTTTTTGAGTAACTGTCACATGATCTATCCCTGACAACTCAACTCCAGCAACTTACATCAATTGGCCAATCAAGAGGTCATACAACCGACTAACCGCCTTATTATACCTATTTCAGGTAAAGTGGCCACAAGTGTTCTATGGAAAAAGGTTCAAAACTTGAAATTACAAAATCTTATGACAACCGGTAGAAAAAGTGGATGAGGTACTGGTCGACCACTTCAGGTTATGATAGTTTACAAATCAACCAAGTCCAAAAGTTATAAGGTATTCAAGTTCCAAGTCCAGCAAAAGTTGTATACCACTGGACAATCAATTGATCGATTGTTATACTTAGGGGGACCAATGTAAAAGGCTTCAGAGACTCGAGTCCATAATGGGGGATTCACCCATGCGATCCAATTAGTCAACAACTTGTCAATCAAACTAGTCGTTATACCTAGTTGACTATTATCACAGGGTCTAAATTCTTTTCTAAATTTTTTCTGCCTTGTGCGGCACTAAGACACTGTCCTAGTCAACCAATACACACACTCACACGAAGAGGCTTATACAAAAGAACATAGCAACACAAAAGACACACAGATTATAGGAAATCTTTCCAACCTTTACTTCACTCACACAGTATAGGAATACACAGCCTTAGGGTTGTGTGACAAGAAGAACACACTCTCTTCTATGTCTACACCCCCCTATTACATTGTATTTATAGAGAAAAATCACAACCGACCATATGTGTGTGTGTGACACGCACATGCCTATAGTTACACCCCAACTACTAGGGTTCTGTCATAAACAGCCACCAGTGTCTTGCAGTTGACACCTCCAACTGCTAGGGCTGTCTGAAGCCTTGGATTTGTGCCACATATGAGCACGTAGTTTGTCTCACTACTGCATTCAATATCAGCCACAGGATCAGTGTGCCAACACAGCAGGCGGTTCCCCTTGTCTGCCCTTAGACAGCCTTGTCATGTGCCAGACCAGCAACTGTCGCCACATGTGCTGCCAACTGCTACCACCTATGTTGTCAACACTAATGCCACTCCAAGCCCTCACTCAAGGACATGGCTATGTGTACTCAGCCTTAAACCAGCACACCACTTGATCCCACCAATGCTTCCTTGTCAGCCTTCGTTGCCAAACCATGTCTACTCATGGCTTGGACTTGTTTGTCAAACGTTTCCACCATATGCCTGCCACCGTTGGTGATAGGAGGTCGGACCATCATGTCAAACCCAACTTACAATAGCAACATGCCTTACCCCGAAAGTGCTAAATTCTTAGGCCGCATGGCTAGCTCGCCCATGGGCGCCTCAGGGAGGTACTCCCCCCTATATATGTCTTAGGACAATTTACCCGACTAACAGGAGTAGACACAATCACTTACAAAGCTAAGTTGCTTCCTCTGTGCGCGTACATCTTGCCAAAAGCTATCAGTGCACGCCCAACTGTTGTCAAAGTTCTGCCTTGGCCTTTGCTACCCAAGTCATGCACACACAAGCTGCACTGAAGTCAAAGTCCATTAAGACATGCCAATCTTCAAGTAAGGGTGTCCATGACAAGCCACCCCCACTTTGGCCTTGGCATTGGTTGAGGCTCACCAATGCCTTGGCCTTGTCAACCCCTCAAGGGGCTAACAAACCACCCCCACTAGAGGAATCTGACGCCCTCGTTGGATTGTTCTAATAGTCTCGAATCTGCCGCTCAAATTGCCACAAAGTTACATCTCGTTCCCAACTTGCATCAGCCTCACTGCCACCCTTCCACTGAACCAGATAATCAGTCCGCTGGTTCTTCTTACTCTGACTTTGCATCTTGTGAGAAATAATTTTCTCAACATCTTTCTCAAACTGTTTCCTTATCACTAGCTGGTGCCCTCCTTGTTTGCTTCCTTGAGGCATCAAGAACATCTTGATGGAACGGCTTCAAGAAGCTAGCATGGAATGTTGTGTGAATCTTCAATCTGTCTAGAAGTTTCAATCAGTAAGCCACATTCCCCACCCTCTTGATCACTTCAAAAGGTCCATCATATTTAGGGATCAGCCCCCGGTGAACTGTCTTACTGCCGATCTTCTTCTAGATTTGGGGAGTCAACTTCAACAAAACTTGATCTCCCAACTAAAACTCAAGTGACCTTCTGTGTTTGTCAACGTACTTCTTCATCCGACGTTGTGCCTTGTTAAGGCTGTCAACAGCTTCATCCAACAGCTCTTGCTTGTCTATAACAAAACGATAGGCAGCTGGACATTCGCCACCAGTCTTCTGTTTGGCCACTTCATGGGGAGTGGGGGGGCTGCTGTCCAGTGGCCACCTCGAAGGGACTAAGTCTTGTTGCAGAGGACTTCTACAGATTGTAACAGAATTGGGTAGTGTTAAGAAGCTTGCACCCAATTCTTCTGGCTTGCAATCACATAGTGCTGCAAGTACTCTTCCAACAGTGCATTCATCCTTTCTGTCTGACCATCAGTCTGAGGATGATTTTTTGCGGAGAACTTCAACTCTGAGCCCATCAGCCCAAATAAAATAGTCCAAAACCTGCCTATGAACCGTGAGTCTCAGGTCACTGGTGATGTCCTTTGGCAGTCTGAAGTACTTCACCATATTTTGAAAGAATAGTTCTGCAACCACATCTACTGGGCATGCATGTGGTGCAGGGATGAAGACTCCATACTTCAAGAACCTGTCAACAATAACAAAGATGGATCTGAATCCATCCACCTTTGGTAGTCCCGAAATAAAATCGATGGAGATAGATTGCCACGGTCTTTCAGGAATAGGCAAAGGTTGCAGTAGCCCTGCCTCCTTTTTTTTCTCTAACTTGTCTTGTTAGCATACCAGACAAGTCTTGACATAGGCTTCTATGTCTTCTTCCATTTTCAGCCAGTAGTATGAACGAGATAGTAGGGCTAGCATCCTCTCAATGCCAAGATGTCCAGCCCATTGTGGATCATGCGTTTCCCTCATGAGCTCTCGCCTTAGTCCCCCACCGCTGGGAACATAGAGTCTACCATCCTTTTGCATACAAGATCTCATCATCCAGCCAATATTTGTGAACAAGTCCATCTCTAACTTGTTGTCGCAACTTCTCTTAAGCACTGTCTGATTGAGAAAAGTCCTTTACACGCTACAGCAAATTAGTCTACAGGTTGGACAGGGCAGCAACATACTCCTACACGATCTTTCTACTCAAAGCATCAGCAACTTGATTTTGACTTGCCAGGTCTATGAACCCATTCAAAATCAAATTCTGCCAAGAACTCCTGCCAGCATGCTTGCTTGGGAGTCAGCTTCTTCTGGGTCTTGAAGTAGGTGTTGGAAACATTGTCTATCACCACCGTGAACCGAGTCCCCATCAGATAGTGCTTTCAGGTATCCAAACAATGCACCACTGCAGTCATTTCCGTCTTATGGGCAAAATACCTCTACTCAGCATCCTTAGCTTCTGACTCTCGAAGGCAAAAAGATGTTTCTCTTAGACTAGAACCCCTCTCAAGGCTCTATTAGAGGCATCTGTGTGGACTTCAAAGGGCAACTCAAAGTCTGGCAAGCGTAGCACTAGCTCCGAAGCCATTGCATGCTTCAGCTTCTCAAAGGCTACCTGGCATACTTCATTCTAATCCCACCGGTTGTCCTTCTTCAGCAAGTCAGTTAAGGGGGTTACCTTTTAGAGTAACCCTTGATAAACCTGCGATAATAGTTATCAAGTCCAAGAAAATATCTCAATTCTGACACTTTAGTTGGTGCAGGCCAATCAAGAATTGCCTTCACCTTCCGTTCATCCATCCGAACTCTGTCATTACTGACCCAATGGCCAAGAAACATCATTTCTTGTTGGCAGAACTCATACTTCTCCTTCTTTACATAGAGTTGGTTTTCTCTCAAGTTGCTGAAAACTAACCTCAAGTGAGTTAAGTGATCTCCAATAGTCTCACTGTAGACTACAATGTCATCCAGATACACTACAACAAACTTGTCAATATATTTGTAAAGAACATCATTCATAAGATTACAGAATGTGGCAGGTGCATTAGTGAGGCCAAAGGGCATCACTAGGAACTCATACGATCCATAGCGGGTGATGCAGGCAGTCTTGGCCTCATCTCCCTCAGCAATCCGCACTTGCCAATAGCCTGAGCACAAGTCTAGTTTTGTGAAGTAGGAAGCTTTGCTCAATCTGTCAAAGAGGTCATGAACATTCGGGACCGGGTACTTATTCTTTATAGTCACCTTGTTCAGGGCCTGATAGTCAATACACATCATCATTGACCCATCTTGCTTCAGCTAGAACAATATTGGGGCTCCAAAATGGGCTTTTGAAGGCTGAATGAACCCTGTATCAAGGAGTTCCTTCAATTGCTTCCTCAATTCTTCCAATTGGGGAGGCGTCATTCTGTAAAGAGCCTATGCAAGAGGCTTTGCACTAGGTTCCAACTGGATCTTATGATCAGTTGTACGTCGGGGCAGAAGGCACTTGGGAAGTTCTGGTGGCATGACATCTGCATACTCCTTCAACAAGTCAACCACTTCCTCAGGAACTTCCATAGTGGTGTCAGGCTTGATCCCCACCAGGGCTGCAAGGTAAGTCTCTTCACCTTTCTGCAGTCCAGTCTTCAACTGCATTACAAAGAGCATCCCTATCTTCTTTTTTCCTTCATTTTTGCTTTGGTCGCTATCAACAGCAGGGACAAAGCATGTGGCTTTCACATCGCTGATCATCATGCCTCCAAGATGGGGTATGACCATTACTTTGGCCTTCACAAAAAACTCATTACCAAGGATCAGATCGAAGTCGTCCAAGGGTACTGCTATCAAATTGCACAATCCCTCCCAAGCACCAATGCTGAGGGTTGCTTGTGTTATACCTTGGACAGGTTTGGCCTCCAAATTGTCTGCTTTCAATTTGCTCGTATTCTGATCCAGTTTCAGACCGAAGGTAGCCACTTTTCTTTGGGCCACAAAATTGTGAGTGCTTCCAGTATCCACCATTGCTTGAACCTCCTTGCCATTCACCTTAACCTGCGCACATACATCAAACCACGGTGAGTCTACGGCTTCTGCACGATGATGGCATTCAGCAACTGAAGTGGATTGACTCTGGTTGGAATGTCAGAGTCGCTGTCTGAGTCCTTGTTGTCAAGCACCAAGGCACTCAGTTTCTTTCATTTAGGGCAGTCTCTTAGGCGATGGGGGCCATTGCAGAGGAAACAGCCATTTGTGGGCTTGCCTTTGTTCTGGCTTGTTTCTCCTTTGGACTTGGAAGTGTCGCTGCTACTTCCTTTCTTCTTCTTTCCATCATGCTGCTTCTTAGCATCTTTGGATTGTCCGTCTTTGGCCTTCTTCCCACCATTGTTCTTCCTCTTTTCGATTGAGGATGTGGATCCAACAACCTTGAAGTCGACTAGCCCATCTGCTGCAGCAATTGCAAAAGGAAGGTCTCTTACCGCTTGCCTTCGTAAGTCGACCTGCGCCCATGCTTGGAGTCCAGACATGAAGTTGAACAACTTGTCCTCTTCTGACATATTCTGGATGTCAAGCATCAAAGAAGTGAATTCCTTCACATAGTCCTTCACTGTGCTGGTGTGCTTCAACTTTTTCAAGTTGTCCCGAGCAACCCATGCAGTGTTGCAAGGAAGGAGCTGATCCTTCAGTTCTTTCTTCAAGATCTCCCATATCTCGATCCAAGGGTGTCCAACGTTCAGATCATCTTCCACTCGGATTCGTCACCAAATTTTGGCATCACCTGCAAGATATATATTGGTTATGGTTACCTTCTCTGTGTCAGGGACACGGGCAGCCTTGAAATACTGCTCCATGTCCCAAAGAAAATTCTTTAATTCCTTTGAGTTTCTGGCACTAGAAAAAGCCTTCGGCTCAAGGACTTTGATATTAGAGGACACCTCTCCGATGGCGCCTGGGTGGGCAGCGACAAACTTCTTAATGAGGGCTACATCATCCTTCAAACACTTGGGGTTGATTTTCATGACGTCTGTCAAGGACACCACATCCTCCATGATGTTGGTGATTCTAGCACTCGTTTCTGTCATGAAATTGTCAGAGATCTTCCACAAGTCCACCAACTCGATGGCGTGTTGTTTTGTTGAAACGGAAAGTGGAACAGCACCGTCATCTTCAAGGACGCCAACGAAGTTTTCCAGGGGGACACTCGATCTTTCAGGGCCTCGTTTGCAATACCACCAGCCATGGTCGTCAAACTGCGCTCTGATACCAATTGTCACAGGATCTAAATTCGTTTCTAAATTTTTTTGCCTTGCGTGTCACTAAGACATTGTCCTAGTCAACCAATACACACACTCACGCTAAGAGGCTTATACAAAAGAACACAACAACACAAGAGACACACAGATTACAGGAAATCTTCCCAACCTTTACTTCACTCACACAGTATAGGGATACATAGCCTTAGGGTTGCGTGACAAGAAGAACACACTCTCTTCTATGTCTGCACCCCCCTATTACATTGTATTTATAGACAAAAATCACAACCGACCATGTGTGTATTTGTGACACGCACATGCCTGCAGTTACACCCCAACTGCTAGGGTTCTATCACAGACAGCCACTTGTGTCTTGCAGTTAACACCCCTAACTGCTAGGGCTGTTTGAAGCCTTGGATTTACGCCACATATGAGCAGGTAGTTTGTCTCACTGTTGAATTCAATGTCAACCACAGGATCAGTGCGCCAACACAGTAGGCGGTTCCCCTTATATGCCCTTAGACAGCCTTGTCTTGTGCCAGACCAGCAATTACCACCACATGTGCTGCCAACTGCTGCCACCTATGCTGTCAGCACTAATGCCACTCCAAGCCCTCACTCAAGGACAAGGCTATGTGTACTCAGCCTTAAACCAGTGCACCACTTGATCCCACCAATGCTTCCTTGTCAGCCCTCGTTGCCAAACCATGCCTACTCATAGCTTGGACTTGTTTGTCAAACATTGCCACCATATGTCATCGTTGGTGATGGAGGTCGGACCACCATGTCAACCCAGCTTATAACAGCAACATGCCTTGCCCTGAAGGTGCCAAGGTCTTAGGCCTCATGGCTAGCTCGCCCATGGGCGCCTCAGAGAGGTACTCCCCCCTGTATATGTCTCAAGACAATTTACCCAGCTAACAGGAGTAGACACAATCACTTGCAAAGCTAACTTGCTTCCCCTGTGCGTGTACATCTTGCCAAAGGCTGTCAGTGCGCGCCTAACTATTGTCAAAGTGCTGCCTTGGCCTTTGCTGCCCAAGTCATGCACACACAAGCTGCACCAAGTCAAAGTCCATCTAGACATCCCAATCTTCAAGTAAGGGTGTCCATGACAAGCCACCCACACCTTGGCCTTGGCATTGGTTGAGGCTCACCAATGCCCTGGCCTTGTCAACCCCTCAAGGGGCTAATAACTATCCATTAGAGACAGATTCTAGGCACAACTAACCTCCCTTTCTACTATAGCTATAAATAAAAGTCAAAAGGAATTTTAGAGACTCAAGAGTCATTCTTGGTGTTCACCAAATCCACTATTATTGTCATTAGTGCTCAAACTTTTAATTCTTTGTGTAGATGCATTTATTTCAACTTTGTATTTATAAGCCACCATTGAGAGTTAAGAGTGAAATTGTGCATTTACTCCTTTGAATTCCTAATTAAACTAATTGTTATATCTACCCTATTGAGAGATTTTTTTTTATTTTCTTATATTTATATCACTCATTATATTGATGGTTAAGAGTCGGCTTCGGATCAACCGAGTGATTGTGAAGAGATTATAATGAATAAAAGTTTGTAAGAGGTGGCAACAACACCATATTAATAACTATAGTTGATTCTGGGTGGATAGATCAAGTGATCATCACCTAAGAATGGACGTGTGCTAGCATTATAGCCAAACGACCACTTTAAATTTTGTGTTCATATCTTTCATTTGTTCTATTTATTTAGCTTTGTGGTGCGAAACATGTTCAAGGGGTGAAAGCAAGCTAGAAAGTCAAAGAATTTAGTACAACTTATTCACACATCCCTAGGTTCTTTTTTCAATTTGTCAAAGCATGCTTGAAGAGTGTAACGACTCGAAGGAGATCTTTATGGCAACCCCATCAACTCTAGTTCACGCCAAAGTTCAATCTACATATAGACTACCCGGTTCAAAGACACCAACTATAATTATTGGAAAGATCGAATGTGTATCCATCGGCTACGCGCTTCGGGATATCATTGAAAATGGGTATAATCATCTTGTATAGAATTACTAAACCTAGAGATAAATGTGATGAAAAAGATAAAGAAAAATTATGTTTGAACGCTAAAGTTATAAATATTTTATTTTTTGGGTTAGGACTAGAAGAATTTAATAAGGTTTCAATTTATGAAATTGCTAAAGAAAATTGAGACACTTTACAAGTGACCCGTGAGGGAACTATTCAAGTAAATAACTCTATCATTATTGCTTTACTTCATAAGTGTAATTGTTTAAAATAAAATCGGATGAGAAAGTTTTAAATATGTATATTGATTTTGTAGCTAACATATCTTAATTGGTACTAATGAGATCCTCATCACAAGAAAGAAGATCCAATAACACTTGAGCAAAGCCGAAATAAAATGCCTTGCTACTTTAGAGAGTGACACTTATCTCCTTCCTCAAACAATTCACCCATAAAAAAAAAAATCTTGCCAATTAGGAAAGAAAATCAAAAGGCTCTTCTACTCTAAAATGAAGTCTCAACTTCTAGACCTTTAAAGCTCCTACACATTGACCTTGTTGGTCAAACTAGGACCAATAGCATAGAAGGAAAACTGTATTTCCTCACGGTAGTGGAAGACTATTCATGATATACTCGAGTTTGTTTTCTTTCAACTAAAGATGATGTGTTTAACCATTTGTTAAGATTTGTAGTAAAATCTAGAAGGAAAAGGGATGTGAAATTAAGAAGATAAGGAGTCACCGTAGAGGCTAACTTGAGCAAAAATCTTTCAAAGACTGTTGTGAAAGCCATGGAATTCACCACCAATGTTTGGCAACACGGACTCCACAACAAAATGGAATGCAGAAAATAAAGAATAAGTCGCTTGAGGAGATGGCTAGAACCATACTCAAGGAGAACAAGTTGCCATACTATTTTTTAGGCAGAGGTCACCAACATGACATGGGATGTTGGTAATAGTGTTTTTCTTGAACCTATTATTCAAAAAACACATGAATTATAGAATGGTGTGCTCCCAAATGTGTCGTATTTTAAGGCCATTGGTTGCAAGTGCTATAATTTAAATACTACAAATGATAAGGAAAATTTGAATCTAGGCGGTTCGACATTGGTATATTTGTAGAATACTCTAGTTTATTAATTATTACATTAAAAGTATTTAACAAAAAGAATTCTAATAGTAGAAGAATCAATATCATGAATACAAAAGATCTTAAAGATAAAAAAAATTATATTCTTAAGTGATCCCTATTTCATGAAAAATAAAAAGGTACCATTGTACATGGGAATTTGGTGAGCCTTTTTTGTTTTGGAAACAAAGTTGATTCAGTCGTCCGAATACAAAAAAAATAAATAAATAAATAAAACATATTGTACCAAAATAATACTGGGTGATATCAATCCAATTGAGGCTATACTTGGCCAAATTAGAAAGAACATTTGTTGGAAGACGTCTAGAATTTGGTAACAAGAGCACTCGCAAATTAGAATTTTGTGCCATTTCCTGGAGTATGTAATCTCCCTGGCCCTGGCAATAATTTAGGCCTACTAAAAAATTATCCTAAACACGAACAAACAAAAGAAAATGAAGGGAAAAAGATGACGATAGCGTATACTATGAGAATTGAGGGAAAGGGCTAGTTTGGATTAAGGCTCGGAGACAGTAAAATGTATGCAGTCTTATCGCTGCAAGGAGAGTCACTATTTTTATGACTAAATTTTATAAACTTAAAGTTATAATAAATCAACTTTACGGTGCGTCAAAGCCTGTCATCACTGTAGGAATTCAAGTGCTAGAACATTTTCATATTCATGGCCGTATTATGTCATATACTGTAGTGCTGTTATATATGGTAAATGTGTGGGGATTATGTTTTATAAGAAATCAAGGCAATAAGCAAGTCCAATTAATTTACCAACCAGACCAAGATGAGTAATATATAGGAGCATAAAATAGTGATGGAGAATACTTGAAAATTTTATTATTATCCCTGATATAACACCGAAAATGCGGAGAGGAATTTAAAAATAGAGGACATATTCAAAACTGATCAGGGAGATGAAGGAAGTAAAAAAAGAATGAAGAAATCTATCTATTTGCCCTTGGCAATGAGTGCCTGAGCATCAGCAAGGGTTGGAAGGGCTGGGATGGCTCCTTTCTGAGTTGTGCAAATTGCTCCACAAGCATTTGCGAATGTTAGAGCTTCCTTCAACTTCCCTTCATCCTATATACAAATACAATGGTTGATTCAATTAATACAAAATACCAAAGTAAAATATTGTAAATTTTTTAATAAAATTAAAGGTAGAAATTAAAGAAAGACCTCAAAAGTGGAAGGATCTTTGGAGATGGAAAACAATAGTGCCCCTACAAAAGAATCACCAGCTCCAGTCGTATCAACTGTGTTCACCGAAAACCCAGACGCTCTTCCTTTGAAATTCTGTTTGGAAAATAAATAAATATATGTTTAGGGCATGTTAATTAATTTGTTCCATCAATTTGAGTCTTGTTGATAATCCATCAGGATCAGGTGCAAATGTGCGTATAAAAAAGTTACATGATGGAGGCCTGAATCTGATCACTTTCTCTCTTGTCGTTGCCAGTCAATTCGAACGATATTGCTAACTAAATTAAGAAGAGGGATGGATGAGTACCTTAGTGAAGTATCTACAACCCTTCTCCCCATCAGTAACAATGAGCAGCTTGAGACGATCATGCCACAACGATAGCACCACATCCTCATTCGCCGCATCTTTTTGTGTGAGAAAGGCTACCTCATCATCACTAACCTGCCCTTGTTAATTTGGTGGTCACAATTAATCATAAATTAATTAAACATATATATGACCTTCTATCGTGTTATATATTTACACAGCCTATAGGATGGATGGATGAATTAATAGTAGTAGTAGTCTGTACCTTGATCATATCTGCTTCATGCCAGATGCTGTTGATGCCATCCCTGGCAGCCTGAGCAGAAGGCCAGAGAGGGAGGCGGACATTAGGGTCGTATGAGAGCAGAATGCCGGCTCCCTTGGCAGCCTTCATTGCGGCCATGTGGGCGGACCTGCACGGCTCAGATATGAGGCTGATGGATCCATAGTGGAAGATCTTGGCCTGCTTGATCAGTCCCATGTTCAGCTCCGATTCCTTTAGCAGCATGTCCGCGCTTGGGTTTCTATAGAACATGAACTCCCTCTCTCCGTTCTTCTTCAATGTCACGAATGCTAGTGCCGTCCTCGCATGATCATCAAAGCACACTCCCTCGCTCTTCACCCCATTCTTCTTCAATATGTCTACCAGCATGTGTCCAAACTCATCGTCTCCAACCTAGTTTGTGATCGGATACATCGATATTAACATCTCTTAATCTAACAGAACGTGGAAGAGATAATTAATTAAGAAGCTTACGCACGTACGTACCTTGCCGATAAAAGCAGAGTTACCTCCGATTTTTGTAATGGCACAAGCAACGTTGGCAGGTGCACCGCCGGGGGCTTTGATGAAACCCATAGATTCCGCCAACGACACTCCAGAAGTGTCAGGCACGAAATCAATCAGCATCTCACCAAAGCATACAATCAACGGGCTGCTTGAGTTCGTCATCTTCTTCTTCTTTTCTCTTTTATCTAATTTTAACTTCTATGTCTCGATCTCTATGTAAGTTACCCTATATATACAGCAGATCACCTATATATAGAAGTAGAACAATAACAGAAAACAAAACAACTTTTGTTAAGATAAAACCAATGCGGATGACCAAATGATTGCCAGCCATCTGATTTTATGATAATTAAGAAAAATCTTCTTTCAAAACCAATATTTCTTGATTCTAAGACCCCAAATATTGAATATATATATATATATATATAACACACTATTGACTGATGAAAATTTCGGTTACACACACATATATATATATTATGATATGATTAGTAAGTAATATATTATCCACCTCCAAATTCATATTTCAAATTTTGGATTCTGTATTATTGATAGAGCAGTACAATATTATTTGACATTTGGTATTCAAAATTTAGGATTAAAATTTTGAAAATTGTAACAATACTCAGACAATAAATAAGTTAATTGGAAAAAAAAAGATTGCTTATCATGGTTAAGCTAATTACTGGGATTGCAAATTCTGAACTTGAGCCGACCGCATGGGATTGAAACAGGAGTAGGGCGCATGAGCGACAATGTTCCTTGGGAGCATTGAATAGTTTATGTGAATTCAAAGCTATCGATAAAAGTGTTAGACAGTTACAAATCTTCGCCAATTTCTGCGCTTGTTTTAGGATTTCAAAAACTAACAATGATTAATAGATAAGGTAGTTGCCGGTTTTTGTTAAATTTTAGAATTGAGCAGTTCATTTATTACTACAACTTTTGGAAATCTTCATCCTTTTGTATGTGCTTGTGTGTGTGATTGTGATTGTGATTGTGCATGTCTAATACAATATTTTAAGAAAGATAGAATTATAAAATTAAACATAAAAGAAAACATGATAAATTATACATAACTTTTTCTTATATCCGGACTTCAAAGAAAATATTACTAACTTATTCTGTTAATATACTTCATACATCGGTAGGTGTATGAAGAAAATTATAAACTTTGGATAATCAATAATCAAGAATAATGTAAAACTAATCCAATAAATTACAAACAAAAAAAAAAGAAAAAAAAATAATTACAGGTATTTTTCTCCTTTTCAATTTCAATGAGTGGGTAGAAGTTAGAAATTTCAAGTAACATTGATTTAAAATTACTTATTTTATTTTTTCATTAATTTTTTTAAAAAAATGTTGGTTGGATTCTAAATGAATAACTACTATTATTATTTAATTTATAATTATTATTAAAATATTTAAATGTTGATCATGATAACATCATTTAGTTGTATGATTTTGTTTTTTTTATGTGATTTATCATTTTTTTGTTAATTTAGAAGTGATTTTTATTTTATTATATTTGAGTTTTTTTATAATTAATTAAATATAAATAAAAATATTTTACCAAAATTTAGTAAATTTGGTTTTCTTTTTCATGCTCTTCTTTCTTTTTATTTCAATGGCCAAAAAAGAAAAATAAAAAAAAAAATAGAAGAAAAAGTTAAAATGTGTGTATATAATGCTTAATAAATTTAAAATTATAAATTTGAAGGTATTTGTCAATGTTTAAGAATCATGAAAAAATAAAAATATAAAACAAAATTATTATATTAGAAAAGACGACCTAATTACAAAAACGGTATAAGTGAAATCACAAGCTTCATCCGCAATAATCTATACACGTGTTGCCCAATCCATAAAATGAAAGGTGTAGCCTTGTCTTCCCAGAAATGCAGCAAACCCACAAGTGAAATCAAATGTCGTTAGTGTATTCAACTAATAATTTCAACGTCGGTTTTAAATTCTCTCTCCCCTGCCCTCATCAATCTTTAGTTGACTTAATGCTCTACCTCTCTTCCGTTAATTACTACTACCTCGATGCATTTTATTATTGGCGATAGGAACTGAAAAGGGTCGACGGAAAAATGGGACTCGTCGAACAAACGGGCCTCGTCGAAAAGTCCTTGCAAATCCCTGTTCGATGGCCAAGAGTTAATATAAGTTCCATTTTGACAGTGAAAATGGAATCTTAGAAAAAAAAAAAAGGGTCCAGAAACAATCCGGCCAATCGTTGGAAAACGACCGCTGTTGGTCATCCACGCCGGCGAGCCAACCTGTTGACCAATCAACGGTCAAATGGTTTGGTTATCGAGTTTGGGTTGACCTGCACAGAAATTACTCTAAAGGTTTAGTGGAACGGTGTCGTTTTGATGACGCCACAATGACGGAGTGTTAATGTCACAGACCGGACCAGACCAGTCGATTTTGAGCATTTTTAGCCGGTTCACTTTCTATACCTCTAGATGAGTCGACTTTCGTTAAGAATCAAAGGGTTCGATTAAAACTTAACTAAACTAGTGGGCTTGGCCTAACTAAGCTAAACTTTTGGGCATTCTAGACTTAATAGAGGAGTCCGATTTGAAAAATTGGACATCAAAATATATGAATGGACAAAGTAGATTAATTTCAAATAAGTCATAATGTATTAATTAAGCTACTAAATGGACTCCAATGACTACGAAGGTACCTACCTTAACGTTACTCGACGTTCTGAACTCAATAGTGGAGTCTGTTTTCATCAAACGATGTACCAAAATTATAGATACATGAAAATGTGTAATTCTCAGACTACCCTTAATGATTTACTGGCTACTAGACTGACTGAGAAAACTTAGAAAATGGCATATTTAATATTGTTGGACGCTCTGAACCTAATAGTAAAGTCAAATTGAGCATCCGGGCACCCAAAGATGGTCCCACATGGAACTTTAAAATTATGAAAATATCCTTAGACCTAAAATAACGTACAAGAAGGCTAATTAAGATTTGGAAGAGGCTAAATTTAATCTCTTTGACATTTTGAACCCAACGGTTATGTCCATTTGGAAACAATAGAACATCGAAACAAATTATAAAATGACAAATACATCCCTAAGATTTAATAAAGCTACCAAAAGAGTATAAGAAGTATAGAGAGACCTATACTAATGTATCAAGGACCCTCTGGACTCAAAATGGAGTCCATATAGGCAAACGGCTTGCTGAACAATACAAGACAAAAAATGGTAAATTATCAAAATACCTCTAAAGGCTAAAACAAGCCAGAAGACAAACTAAGAAATGTTGGGAACCTTAAATAAAGACTCTAAGGGAATCCTAAACGATAAGATTATGTTCAAAAGTGACTAAGAACATGAAGTAAGTAAGATTCAAGTTAAGATATGTATTGATCAAGTATCGATGTATTATGAATCATAATTTAGGAATACCAGCAAGGAAATAGAGATAAGACGAATGCTAAGGCAAGTCAAGTAAGCAAGTAACTGTGGACTCTAGACCACAGGTGAGTAACTGTAGAGATCTGAAAAATGAGGGTAAATTTTTCTTTTTTGAGGTAAAACACTTTGCATGCATAGTTTATCACTTTTGTCGGTTTTATCGGTAAAGTACCTTTTTACACTATTTTCACCGAACGACCTATTTAGAGACATATTTAGAGTGTGTCATAGAAGAGTAAAGTTCTTATAATAATGTGAAGTATCCGCTGTATGAAAATTAACCGAAACGGAAATGGTTTCCGGAATTGGACAAA
This sequence comes from Nyssa sinensis, assembly GCA_008638375.1. Lineage (NCBI taxonomy): Eukaryota > Viridiplantae > Streptophyta > Magnoliopsida > Cornales > Nyssaceae > Nyssa > Nyssa sinensis. Next base: position 31,426,336 of record CM018034.1, read on the forward strand.
AAGGGTATTCGGGTGACCCGGGTGGAACGGGTCTAAGCTGACCTCAAATGAAAATGTTTCCTTCTAATAATTTTCATTTAAAATAATTTTATGAACATTGGTTAAAACAGAATTTCAATTTGAAGCATTTAGCAATGAGTTGTAGAGTAACAGGGTTACGGCCTCATTAAGGGCAAAATGGTCATTTGCCCTTGCCCCTTTGATTCCCCACTATAAATACAGCTCATCTAGTCCATCCTTGTCACATATACATTCAGAGATTTCAGGAATCTCGTCCGTATAGAGAGAGGGAGAGAAAAGCCCTAAAATTTTACATTTTCAAGCTGCCGGAACACACATTTCAAGCGGGAATTTGGCCAAACTTCCTTCTGAGAAAGTGTTCAGCTCAATGAGTACTATGGACTCACCGAACAGTTTAGACATCCAGAAAGTACAGCCTTCTTAGTTTAAGAAAAACTGATTTTAGGTATGATGTAGTACTAATCTAGAAATAGATTTAAGTTCCCTTGTGTTTTTAATTAAGTTTGAACTGCTGTAAGTGTATAATTAAGGTTAAGAAAGCACCTAGGTGATAGCCCCTTTGAAAAGTTTAGAGTTGGTAGTTTAGGCATATATGTGTTTTTGGATGTTTTTGAGTGATTTGTTGCCTTGATTGGTGTTTAATTCATTGATAGAGTTGTATTATTATATTGTGAGCCTATGTACATGTTGACACACCTTGTGACATGTGACATGTGACATGTGATGGATTATTTAATTGAACCCATAGGGCTCTATCCATTTAATCATTTGAGCCAACTTTAAATTGAATTTATCTTGTTTCAATTTGAAAACTGGCCAACCTTATGGAACTATGTGATAGGTCTTTGAATTTCTGTATATCTTTTTAATCATGGATTCAGTGATAGAAAATCTATGTAATAAACATTTAATGGTGAATGTTGACTATAGGTTCCTTGAGCTAAAGGCTTTTGAAAATTTATAGTTTGTGAGTACTTGTCAGTGTAAATTAAATAATTAAATTAAATGTGCCGAAATAACCCGATGTCTGAATGGGACAAGTCATTAATATATTTTGAGATGGATTTTCATACTTTGATATTGATATTGTAGGCTACTGGTAGGCTCCGATGAGTTAGAATAACCTTGGGGGAATAATAGGTTATTAAATTGCATTGTGGTACGGGTGATATGTGAATGATGCCGTTGTGATAAATCATTAGGTGATTTCGTGGCTGGATTTGAGATTTGTTAGATGGTCAGTAAGTGAGTGAAAGACTTTGAAGTGTCCTTAAAATCATTGAGGAATTTTCTTTATTTTTTTTTTATTGTGTTGAGTTATTGAGATGTGAATTGTGAATGTTAGGAACTCTGAAGGGGAAGGAGAAGGCGACTTGACTTCCTAGACCGACATAGTAGGAGGACTGAGTTGTTCACTGATTAGTTGGACTGCATAGTGGACACAGTTTACTAGGGTTGTGACCAACCCTATCAGGTATGATATTTTGCTAAATAAGGAATAGGAGTAAGTTTAGGAATGATTTGCATGTTGATTGATTTGTGCATGTATTGATTTGATGATTAGGGAATCACGTAGAATATAGCTGCTTGAAAAACCTAGAATTGATAACTTATGTACTCTGATATGTGCTTTGAATTGTTTTATAATTTGTTGCTATAGTGAAGATGGATCTTACTTCTGAGTTTGGATTATTATGTTTTGGCTTACATTCGTGTTGGTATATCATATGTTTGGGAAGGTGTGATAGTTCGATGTATTGGTGCTTTATGGAGTTTTGTGTTCTTTGTGAATTGTTGAGATTGTGAATGTGTGAATCGAGCATGTGTTTAATTTGACTGCTCATGGCATACAGGCTTGTGAAAAAAGTTTTGAGATTTGGATGATATTGTTGCTTTAAATATGCTGCATTATTTAAAGCATACTGCACGGGTTGGCAAGAAATGTTCTGTTGAGATTGTGGCATTGCACGGTGGAACCATGGCATTTGGCATAGTGTAATTCATTGATGACATAGTGTGGGTTGAGCACGAGGTGCTGTGCATTATGAGGGTGTAGATCCTGTGGTGAAAAACCCAAAATTGGCCATTGCATTGGTGCCTGCGACCCAACGGGAGCGATCCGTGAACAGGTGTTGGTTACTCGGGTACCCATCGGGAGCGATCCGTAAACCGAGACATGACATGCATGGTGTTGACATGACATGCATAGAGTGGACATGGATGTGGCATAGAGTTGTGTGAGTGTTTCATATGCATTGTCATGTGGCATAGAGTTGTGTGAGTGTTTCATATGCATTGTCATGTGGCATAGAGTTGTGTGGGAGGTTCATGTGCATTGTCATTACATTGTATGGACAATTGGATGGCATATGGATTCATTACCATTATGTGGTATGCATGATTTGGAAAGCATGCGGATTATTGTCGTTATATTGCATAGATGATGTGGAAGGCATGTGGATTGTTATTATTGCCATGCATAGATGATTTAGAAGGCATATAGAGATAAATGTACACTTGCACATGCCACGCCTTACATTTTGTTCCTTGCATTAGCATTGTATCATACCAGCAGTTGAGCTGACCCATTCGTGGGCAACATTTTTCAGATGACACTCCAGGCACCTGAGACTTGAGGAAGTCTCACAGAGTGGAGGAGACCCGAACTTAGAAGGATATTTGGCCCGTGAGGCATGTATTATGATGTACGGGCTTAAGCCCAAAGATATGTATATATATATTGACCGAAGTGAACGTATGTACGTGTGTATCTATTTAATTGTCTTCGGTTGTATAAGTAGGCGATGTATATTTAACTTTGATAAGGTTGTGGCCATCGAGTGAGGATGGATTGTGATGTATTTATATTTATATGATGTTATATGATGCATTGTGATTATCAGGGGGAAAAAGGTTCGAAAAACAAAGGAGGTTCTGCCGAAATTTGTATAAACCGGGAATGTATGTGTATTGACAGAGATATATGGATGTAGCGTTATGTTAGTGGAATAGGCTTGTATCTAAATTAGTAAACTTAGTTAAAATTCGTTAAGTATTTATTTATTTATTGACTCGTCTATTTATTTTCTTCTTTTGTTTCCTTCAGTCGCGTCCCCGGGTTCGGTCGGGAATTCGGGGCGTGACAGTAACCCTGTACCTTGAACTTATGTTTTTTATCAAGTGCATTTTTGTAACTACTTTCTTACTTAAATGCAAATATGTTTTGATGATGATACATGAACCATGTTTTGAGCATAGCATGCTTTCTTATTACATCACAAATGTTCTACAAGCCAGGATAACTAAGATATTTGCAAACATGTTTTTGTCATGTCATCGTGACATCTTTAACCTTGCTAGGGATTAAACCGGTAGGCCTTGAGCAAGCCACAATGCAAGGACCCAACCGGGGTTATATATTAGTAGGCTTTAAACAAACCGCAATGCAAGGACCCAACCAGGATTATATACCGGTAGAATTTCAACAAGCCACAGTGCAAAAACCCAAACAGGGTTATATACCATCAGGCTTTCAACAAGTTGCATTACAAAGACCACACCAAGGTTGTATACTAGTACGCTCTCAAAAAGCATGAACCATGTTTTATGAGTATGCATGTCTTACAAGAACTCAATATTACAAGTATGTTTACAAGTTTGCATGCCTTACAAGAATTCAAGATTACAAGTATGTTTACAAGTATGCATGTCTTTACAAGCATCCAATTTTACAAGTACACGCGTCTTTACAATTATTCAAGTTTACAAGTATATATGCATGTTTTTACGAGAATACAAGTTTACAAGTATGCATGAGTTTACAAGTACAAATGTCTTTACAAGAATTCAAGTTTACAAGCATGTGTTTAAAAATGCTAATGTTTTATAAATGCTTTTGCATGCTATCTTGGGAAAGGTATTTTGGGTTTTCCTAAAACCTCCGTCAGGGCACCAATATTACTCGCGAGTTTTTCACAAAGCTCACTTGGGTTTATCCATGTATATTTTAGGTATTATAGAGATAGAAAAGGTAGTAAGATAAGACCAAGGAAGAACTCTAATCCTAGAAGGAACCTACCAGAGCACAACAAAGAGTGTTCAAGTTTTCATAAGGATGATTTAGCAAGCATAGAATGAAGCTTAGAGAAAAAAGAGAGATAGACTAGCAGACTTGTAGTGACACTGTTAGTCTCGATATGTATGTATGTAATGGGCTCATGAGAACATGAGAATGTAACTTTGATGAGTCATGAACTATGTTTAAGTTCTGGATAGTAAAGCTTTGCCGAGTGTAATTGCATTAAAAAAAATTGTCATGAAATTATACTGCAAACTAAAGATTAAATGAATGCATTTAACTTGGATCTGAATTGAAGGCCTTGCGGTCGGTGGCATTCTTCAATCCGTATAAAGTAGGTTTCAGGATGTGACAAATTAAGTATAATTTCTACACACAATGAAATCATCTTCACCAAAAAAAAAAAAAAAATTGTGCTAAAAACCAAACAATTTATATTATTAAAGTCCTTCTTAACTTTGAAATTTTTTTAATTGTATAATATAATAATCAATTTAAGAATTATTAAGTCCTCAAAAATATTAAAATTAATAATTGTATAATATAATTAATTATGTTATTCTATGATTCGTGGTTGAAACTTTTAATTGTATATTAATTAATTTTTTGTGCTAATTGTAAAGTTATTGTATATTATTATTGCATTTTTTAGCATTCTTAGATTTTTAATTTTTTGCAAGTCTTAATATTCTAATCACTTTTTAACAGTTATTTTCATTTTAAGATTCTTAAATTTTTTTCTACTTCTATATTTTTCACAATTTCTTCATTACTTGTATTTTTTGCAAAGATATTTATACAAATATACATTTATTTATATTTTTCTTTTGTTTATTTGTTTATTTTTAATTTTATTATCTTTTGTGCAATCAACTTATACCTTTAAAATTGAAATATAAATTTTATATAATAACTATTAGATCAACGATGTTGTATGTAATATAATGTTTGACAGTTAAGAAATATCATGTTAACAAGCTAAATATAGTCCAAATGAGGATGTTGAGATGAATGAGTGGTAAGACAAGATAAGATAAAATTTGAAATGAACACATTTGTGAGATGGTAAGCGTACTACCCATAAGAGATAAAATAAGAGAAAATCGATTAAGGTAATATGGTCATATAAAACGAAGACCAGTAAATATACTAGTAAGAAAAAATTACATGATTAATATTGAGGGTCATGTGTTATGCCCCATCCCATATCAGTTAGGTGTGAGGAGTTTGATTGACTTATAAGACACTACAAACCTTGTTAATAATAACTTGGCCTTAATCTTTTCAATCATAATATTATCAACTCTTTCAGGTTGTTGGGACAACAAATTGAGGCATTACAAATAGTATCAGAGTCAACGTTGGTCCCGTAACAATGTAGTAGAGTTAGATCCTACATCGCCAATCAAGGGAAAGTTATTGGATCAGCCTATGCAATGAGGATGCCGCATAATTAGATGTGTAGATTGTAATATCCCATCCCACATCAATTAGGTATGAGTAGTTTGATTGACTTGTAAGACACCGCAGGCTTTGCTACTAATTGACTTAGACTTAAGATTTTGAGCTATAATGTTGCATGCTCTTTAGTTGTTGAGACAACGGGCTTGGAGCCTAACATCATGTTAGGATGCAAAGACGACTAAAATTAATCTTGATAAAGGTAATAAAAACAAATATGATAATTTGTGAAATGGTCTTAAATAGATAAGAATGACGATACTTTAAATAATTTAGATAAAAATATGTTGAATTGAATTGAATTAGATATATCCTTTTTATATATAATTTTATATTTCTAGTATCAAGTATTAGTGAAAGTGGGACTCTCGGAAACAAAGCCCCTCGAAAGTCGAGCAAAAATCATATCACGAGGATCCTGAATTTTTAAAACTTTTAATTGTATAATAATAATTAATTCCAAAATTATTAAGTCCTAAAAAATCCCAAAAAATAATAATTGTATAATATAATAATTATTTGAATATTATTATATTACATTATTCAAAATTGGTCTCGATAAAACTTTTAGCTACAACATTTAACATGTTTTCTTTGTCTATTATAAAGTTGTACTTTTTTTCTAAAATTTATTCAAAAATATATCCAATCAAATTAGTTTAATGACCAACAATGATTTTTTTTAAAAAAAATAATTGAGTCCACATTAAATTACAATTATAATGTCTTTACTGTTTGTGCAAGTAATTTTGAAAATAATAAAAATATATTTGTTTGACATGATTGGATACCATGCTAATAAGCATTCAATAAATTTTTAGCGTTTGAACAACTCCACTTGCATGGAGAAATTAGACTAATTAAAATTTTTATATGTTTTTAAAATACTTGTATATGATACGGTATTTTTGTTAGTAATATGACTTATATTATTGTAACAAGTAGCCTTTTGCGGTACGGTAAGAGTATATTGACTTATATTCTTCGCTTGTTATTTTTTTGGGCTCAAGAGGCATCCCCTGTCAATGTCTCTTCTTTTGTTGATTTCTTGGGGTCGTTAAGACCTTTGTAAAGTTTTTTGGGGGCTTTTCCCTTTGTTGCCTTTCTTGGGCACATCTTCAATATATATACATCTTTACTTATCAAAAAAAAGAGTATATTGAAAAATTTTAATGTATCCGATTAGGGTTAGGATTTAACTGTGATGCAGTATAAATACGTTGTAACCCTATTTTTTAATTAGTGTAAAAGATAGATGCACCCGTAGATGTAAGTATATTGCCAAACTACGTAAATTTTTTTTGTCGATTTCTTTCTTTCTAATTCTTGTTGCATAGAACATTAATTTCATAACATATTTGATATTAGAGGAATGATGTGATTTTATTATTGAAGTTAATAATATTTTGTTTTGTTGGTTTTACTAAACAAATCATTATATTCATGATCTAAAACTATGTTATGCAAATATAAGTAGCATTCTAATAATTTTTTTAAACATAAAAATGTCACTAATTTCCTATAATTTTTTACAAGTCCTTAAAAATTAAAAAGGGGGAAAAAGCGAGGGGACAAAATGAATTTTTGTTAAGACTTTTTTCTTCCTGATAAATGATGAGAATAGAGACCTTAATTCTAACCCTCTTTTAAGTATCATATAAATATATATATATATATATATATATAAGTATTTTAACCACAAAGTTACAAAGACTCTGATCTACTGTTCATTTATTTGAATCTAGCCCTAGAAATTAAAAACCATTGAATGAGGATGACGCATGCATTAGTGAGCTTTCATTTAGCATTATTTGAGAGTGAGGGCTTCATCCCCTATAGTGATATTAGACGTACAAAACCAGGAAGACGTTGTAACTTAATGGCTAGGTTTTTTTTTTCCTTTTTTTCCCAAACTAAGGGAAAGCTCTTCTCCAGAATCTAATATAATTCTTATTGGGCAATCACATTCCACGTGCTTTCGTAAACAGATCCCATTTAAAAAAGCATGAATGCATGGGAAATAAAATCTTGACTCATTCGGCATCTCTAACAAATTACATTCATTCCCTAAATTTTGGGTCCAACAATATCGAATTTAGTTCGACTCCACATAATAGCTATAGCGCTAGCAGTGCCACAACACAATGGAGCACACAACATAACTCCAGACTTCAATTGTACTAGATATGAGAGAGAGAGAGAGAGAGAGAGAGAGAGAGAGAGAGAGAGAGGCGATTATATTTGGTTATTCGAAGTTATAATGCTTGTCCACAGCTTCTGAGACATCCCAAGTGCAACTCATTCCTTTTGGGAACACCACCAAGTCACCAGCACCAATCTCAACACCCTCTTTAGATCCATCAGGGAAAACCTTCACCTTTCCCTCCAGCAGGTAGCAAGTTTCTTTGGAACTGTATGTCCATGGGAATTTGCTTGGAGGACATCCCCACCTATTTCATCACAAACCACAATATACAATATTTAACATAAAATTACGTGACAAGGAACACTACGTTTTACGAGTTTATCAAAGAATAAGACAATAAAAAGAATACACTCATATATATATATATATATATATATATATGGATGCATCATGCATTTATCTCAGAAAACCAAACCTGTACGTGGCAGCACCTGCTTCCATTCTTTTTGCATGACAAGTCCAAAAATTATGTACACTCAATATAAATCAATGATGTCCAAAAATTCCCCTTTATATGTTGTGATTAGTCAATATAAAGAGAGTTGAGAGTATGACCACCTTTTTCTTAAAATTTGAAACCGGAACTCTTAGCTGTCTAAAATTTCTATATTAATTGTCCTACCTTGTTTTCAATTATTAGTATGAAAGCTTCTGCCAGTCTTCTACAACATTTAGTATTTTTTGTTTTTTAACAAGTTAACTTTTATCCTGATTAAATCATGCAACTTCCACCGAGTTTAATGAGTCCCCCAATATATCAAAAGCACTTACTGAGCCGAACAAAGATGAAAAGGTAGAGTAAGTTCAGAAAGATGGCATAGAGATAGAAGGGTATATCCATTTGGGGGGCTGAATATTAATATATTCCTCTAACAATGAGGTTCAATTTGAGGGGAAAAAATATAGACAATTGACTTCTGGTGACCAATGTTTACCATAGAATGTTGTGACTTGTGAGTAGAAGATGCAGTCCGCAAAGGGTGAGGAGAAGTGCCCCTGCAATTGATCGTAGCATAGCCTCGATTATCCACATAAAGGTCTCTTAGATCACAAACTCTAGTTTCTAAATATAAAACCAAATTAGAATTTAGAATTGGGAATTGGGAATTGGGAATTCATAGAAGTATATATTGCTATGTGATGTTTTCAATTCATTAAAGAACGAGTTTTTTAAAAAATACTCCAATAATTATGCTCTTTGGGGCTTATGTAATGCAATTCAAACCCAAGGTGTGATGTCTAGCTTCTTCTTCTACGTTTTTTCTTCTACTCTTTAACTTTTGTTGTATTTTTTAAGCCTTAAAACCATAAAATGGATTTGTTTTAACCCCCTCAAGATCCTATTCCACAACCCTAACCCCTTGCCTACTTACATTATTTAACACCAAGACATAAGGAGCCAAATCAGTAAAATAACTGTTCATCTTTTTGTTTTTTGACAAATAATTGTTAGCATTGTAAACATAAGACACCAAAGGAGGTGGAACCCATGTACAATCAAAAGCAACCAGAGCGACAGAGAGCCCTCAATACAATTTAGCTCTCCCAAAAATACAACAAAAGAAATAAGAGAAATAGAAAAACCAAAAATAGAATGTGTCCAAAATCCATTTTTCAATTTATAGACAGGTAGCTCTATCTCTTTGAATGTTCACCTATTCCGCTCCACCCAAAGAGTCACGTGACACATCACACACAGGGGAGTTGTTTCCCAAGTTTTCTTGTTCCTCCTTGCAAGACAAATCACTGCCCAACTAGCCAAAACACCCTTAACTGATCTAGGCATTACCCAGCAAACTCCAAAAGCAACATAAAAGCATGGGTCTTCCCTACCTTCGAGGGAAATGGAGGAGATGATTACTAGACTCTTCCGCACTTTGGCACATGTAACACCAATTCCGAAGAGACTTTCCCTACCTTTGAGAGGGCATTGGTTTTCCAAATGCCTCTCCACGGGAATCCAAACCCAGCGTCGCTATAGAGCATCCTATAATATGATCCAACATTTAAGTACCCATTTGGACATGATCTCCATTTAACCGTGAAAATTGACAAAGAAAGAGAAATGAGTATTCCTTGGTGATGATGCAAATATTTTAATTTTTTATTTGGAAGTAGTTAGTTCTTGTTAAACTTTGGCCAAGTCACTTGGGTTTTCACTAGTCATAGAATAAAAGATTGATCGTTTACTTTTGGATTAAAAGCTATTAAAATTTTATTACAATTGTTGAGACCACATTCACAATAACTTCGTAAGCTACCTACGCTCCCCAATATTTCTTATGGCAATGGCTGATGGGGGGTTCAAGTCATCATAGTTTAGTTACAAGGCAGCTAGCCCCTAGACATTGTATCTCTTGAGTTGGTCAAGGTTGGTGGAGGATGAGAACTCGTCTCTATTCATATATGTAAGCCACACTGCTCCTCTAGTGGCTATGGATTTGATGATGAATGGCGTCACTCCAGTTGGGCCTGAATTCTCCCCGCAGGTCAAGTACCGGTGCTTGGTTCTCCTTTAAAACCAGATCCCCTACCTTTAGACCCTCTTTTTCACCTTTTTGTTAAAGGCTCAAGCTATCATTCTGTGATAACCCTATGTCTCATATAAGGCTCTGAGTCGTCTTCTATCCAAAGGGATAACTCATCATATCTATTGTGTAACCAATCAGTTTTAACAACTTGGTTCTCGAGAAATACCATGAGTGAGGGTATTTGTAGCTCAACAGGTAAAACTGGCTCCATCCCATAAGTGAGGGCATATAGGGTTTCCCCTGTGGGTGTTCTAATGGAAGTCCGATATCCCCATAAAGTAGGGAAGCTTGTCATGCCAGTTTCTGCCGATGTCTGTCATCCTCAGGATGTTCTTCAACCACTTTTGTGACCTCTCCTTTGAAATGTAGGCCATTGTTTGAGATAAGCTCGTGTGGTACCCCATATTGGCAAATGATGTTGTTCTGGATGAATTGAGCCACTTTCTTGGCATTAATGAGTGCATAGGATGTGCCTTCTACCCATTTGGTATAGTAATCAATCGCTACCAAAATGAACTCATGGTCGTTAGAGGCCTTTGGCGTGATCTTGCTAGTGATGTCTACTCCCCATGTTGTGAATGGCCAAGGGGATGTCAAGTTATACAACTCCTTAGGGGGTAGATGTTGCAAGTTGGCATGTATCTGGCATTTGTGGCATTTCCTGACGAAAGTAGTGCAATCCTTGTTCATGATGTTCCAATAGTACCATTGTCGGACTATCTTCTTAACTAGTATGTGTCCATTCATGTGAAGCCCATGGACCCCTTCATGGACTTCTATTATGACATGCTCAGTCTTTTGCTTGTCTAGGCGTAATAGGTGTAAACAATTAAAAGATCTTTGTAAAGCCTCTTTCCACATATGATGAATTGGGTGGCCCACTATCTTAGGGCTATTATCTCCTTCTGTTTATCTTTCGGGTTATTGTGAGTGTTTGATGAATGACCAAACCTCATGGTACCAAGGGAGAGATTATGTATTGTCTATGATCTCATTGATACTACACCAGTATATTAGAGTTTCTCGAGTCTACACCATGAGAGTTTTGATTGTAGCTTCTTCAGGGATGTCTACCATGAAGGCCAGAGTGGCTAGGGCATCTATAAATATGTTGAAGAGGGGGTTCCACTACACTCCTTTCTCAAAAAAGAAAACATAGACTGCCACTCTAGCATCTTTGTCCATTAACGATGTGCTATGAAGCATGGACACTCTATTTTGGCCTACGTGTCCGTGTCAGATACCGACACTCTAGGACACTTCCTGGACATGGAAAAAAAAAAGAGTAAATTTTTTCATTTTTTCAAAATTTCAGACGCATTATAGACGTGTTCTTTTTTTTTACCTCCTTTTCTCTTTGGTTTTTTTTTTTTGGTTATACACACATACATGCATATATATATATATATATATATATATGTTCTATGTAATAGTTAGTCTTGAATAATGGATATTGATGATTAAATAAAGAAGTTCTTAAATTTTTATTTAATAACTTTGTTATTTTAATATCTTAATAATATTTTTTGTGATTTGTGTGTTTTTATACCAATTTAATTAAAATAACATTAAGTTTTTATTATATGAGCATATAAAAAATGTAAAAAATTTATATATATTTAACGTGTTCGAGTCCTATTTTTTTTAGAAATGACGTGCCTAAGTGTCTATGTCTATGTCGTGTCATATTCTATATCCCGTGTCCATATCTATGCTTCTTAAGCGATGTGAAATAAATCCAGGAAGAAGTCTCCACACCAAAAGTCATGCTAGAAATTAATCCTATTGTCATTCCCTACCACAAACTTAATTGAATGACAAATTCACCCTAACCTTTTCCCGATTATTCTCCACAGACTCTGTCTGTATGCCCCCTTATCCTCCACTGTACACCCCCGACCATCAATCCCATATTTCCCTTCGACAACCCTGTGCGAAAGACTATCCAATTCTACTGCAAATGTCCACAACAACTTACCAACCAAAGCTTAATTACTATCTTAGGGATCGAATTCCCAAGCCTCCACACTATAACAGCGAGGATTCCTTGTTCCGTGCAACAATATGATACTCAAATCTCTCCCCTTTACCACTCGACTAGAAAATCTCTATAAAGCTTCTCCAGTCTCTCAACCATAGAAGTTGGAACAGAAAAAAGAGATCTCAAGTATGTAGGCAAACTGGATAGGGTTGAGTTATGTCACGGGCTTAATGTTTCAACCCACAACCCGTGCGGCACTCAAGCTTCACGCCTTACTCGTGAACCCTTAAGTAAGCCTTAAGCACACCACCAAGATAGGAAAGAAGGAAGCACTCTTGAACACTTACGGAAAGTGGACTTGTATTGCACAAAGTAAGCTTTACAACTCTTGGATGCTACACTTGCTTGGATGGTTTGGCCAAATGAGGCCTCCCCCTATTTATAGGTGGTTGGAAAGTTCTCGATATTTCTCGATATTTATAGGTGGTTGGAAAGTTCTCTAGAAACTTCTCACCTCCTCAAATGGAACATTCTAGATACAAGTATGTACATGAATATTTAAGAATTTTCTAGACTAATCTAGGTTCCCTTTTATCTAGAGCTGTGTATAATTCTCTAGAAGCTTCTAGAAACTTGCCCAACTAGGTGGGGCCTATTTATTTGTGTGCGGGCCGTGTCATTCTCCCCCACCTATCCTTGCGACGTCCTCGTCGCGCCTTCGTCTCTGAAGCGTTGAATGTGATCCTTGAACTGTCACAAGGATTCTTCTGACTCCCAACTTGTTTCAGACTCTGGCAAGTCTTTCCACTTCACAAAGTACTCCGTGTACCTTGGAATCCCACTCCTGCGCACCTCCCTGTCAGCGAGTATGCAATCGACTTCCTTATCGAATGAGGTAGCGACGATGGGCGGGGCTCTTTTTGACTCTCCTCTACTTGGTTCCTCCTTGTCTTCATGGTATGGCTTCAAGTTACTTACATGGAAGACAGGGTGAATCTTAAGGTTCGACGGCAGCTCCAAATGATAAGATGCCTTGCCCACTTTCCTTAGCACCGAGAAGGGTCCCTCGTATCGCCTCAACAACGCCTTATGATGTCCTCGAAACTTCTTGTGTTGTGAGGGTAGTAGCTTGAGCAAGACAAGGTCTCCTGTTTGGAACTCCACCGGCCTTCGCTTTTGGTCAGCCTACTTTTTCACTTTCTTTGCTGCCTTCTCTAGATAAGTGCGGGCCAACTCTCTTTGGTCCTGCCAGCCCTTGACCACTTTGTAAGCTGCGGGACTGCTCCCCGTATAGCCTGTCGTGACTGTGCTAGGTGTCAAGGGTTGTTGCCCTATGGCTAGCTCAAAAGGACTATGCCCTGTTGACTCTGAGCGCTGTAAGTTATAAGAGAACTGGGCTACATCCAACAACTTTGCCCAATCCCTTTGGTTGGCACTCACATAGTGCCTCAAATATATCTCTAACAAGGCATTCAGCCGTTCTGTCTGGCCATCCGTTTGGGGGTGAAAGCTTGTAGAGAAGTTCAGCTCCGATCCCAACATTTTGAAGAGCTCCGTCCAAAACCGCCCGGTGAAGCGTTTGTCTCTGTCGCTCACTATAGACCGCAGAACTCCCCAATACTTAACCACATGCTTGAAGAATAACTGGGCTACTTCTTCTGCCGTGCAGTCCGTTGGGGCGGGTATGAAAGTTGCATACTTGGTGAACCTGTCAACCACCACAATAATTGACCCGCACCCTTCTGACTTGGGTAGTGCCACAATGAAATCTAGTGAGACACTCTCCCAAGGTCTCTCTGGAATGGGAAGCGGCTCAAACAATCCTCCAGGATGTTGCTGCTCCACCTTGTCTTGTTGGCAAACAAGACAAGTCCGCGCATATGTCTCTACGTCATCCCTCAGCTGTGGCCAGTAGTAGGTGTCTCCAACTAAAGCCAATGTTCGATGAGTCCCCGGATGTCCTGCCCATTTGGAGTCATGACACTCCTTTAAGATTTCCTTCCGCAAGCTTCCCCACTTGGGCACATAGATCCGGTTCCCCTTTGTGTAGAGAAGGTCCCCTTCTAGCCAAAATCGCCGTGTCTTGCCCTCCTTTGTAAGCTCTATAATGCTCTTGGCCATAGGGTCATGCTGCAAACCTTCTCGAATCCGATCCAAAAGAGGGCTTTGCGGGTGTGTCATAGCTGCGAACTCAGCCTTTCTACTTAGAGCATCCGCCACTAAGTTAGTCTTACCGGGTTTGTACTCCAACTCATAGTCGAACTCCGCCAAGAAGACCTGCCACCTAGCTTGCTTTGGAGAAAGCTTCTTCTGTGACTGAAAGTAGCTAGTGGCCACATTATCTGTCTTTACTACAAACTTGGAGCCAAGTAAGTAGTGTCGCCAAACCCGTAGGCAATGAATGATTGCAGACATCTCCTTTTCTTTTACCGTATAGCGCCTCTCCGTGTCGTTGAGCTTCCGACTCTCATAAGCTATAGGGGGCCCTTCTTGCATAAGAACTCCCCCAATAGCAAAGTTCGATGCATCAGTGTGAAGCTCAAATGGCTTGCTGAGATCTGGTAAGCTCAACATTGGCTCCTCCATAATTGCCTTCTTCAGTCCCTCAAAGGCATTCTGGCATCGGGCAAACCACTCCCATGTCTTGCCCTTCTTCAAGAGATCCGTGAGGGGTGCAGCCTTAGAAGAATACCCCTCAATGAACCGCCTATAGTAGTTGACGAGTCCCAAGAAAGATCGCAACTCCGACACTTTAGTAGGCGGATCCCATTCTTGTATAGCCCTAACTTTGGCCCCATCCATCATAAGTCTTTCATCCTTAATCCGGTGTCCCAAGAAGCTAACTTCCTCTTGGGCGAAGGAGCATTTTTCCTTCTTCACATACAACTCGTTCTCCCGCAGTATCTGGAAGACAATTCTAAGGTGCTGAACATGCTCCTCCAGCGTCTTGTTATATACTACAATGTCATCCAAGTATACCACTACAAATTTGTCTAAGTATGGATGGAAGATTTTGTTCATCAAGGTACAAAAAGTAGCAGGCGCATTAGTGAGACCAAAGGGCATAACAAGGAACTCATAAGATCCGTACCTTGTCACACAGGTAGTCTTGGGCTCATCCCTTTTAGCAATCCGCACCTGATAACACCCTGAGCGAAGGTCGAGTTTGGTGAAGTACCTCGCTCCTCCAAGTTGGTCGAACAAGTCGGCTATTAGTGGGATGGGGTATTTGTTCTTCACAGTCACCTTGTTGAGTGCCCGATAATCAATGCATAGACGCAAAGACCCATCATGCTTCCTTTGGAATAGCACGGGAGCTCCATAGGGTGCCTTTGACGGTTGAATGAAGCCTGCATCAAGTAAATCCTTCAATTGCTTCTTCAACTCCTCTAACTCCTGTGGGGCCATGCGGTATGGCGCCTTGGCAGGGGGCTTAGCCCCAGGCTCCAACTCTATCTGATGATCCACCTCCCTTTTAGGTGGTAATCTTTTGGGCAACTCCTTAGGCATTACATCCTTGTACTCGGCCAATACCCACTCTATCTCCTTGGGCATCTCCTCTGAAGCACCTTGGGGGGAGTCATCCGTCTTCAAAGCCGCAAGGTAGGTAGACTCCCCTTTCTTCAAGCCCTTAGAGAATTGCATTGCCGACAGCACCTTGGACTCGCTCTTGGCTTGCCTCGTTACTGGAACCATGCAAGTTGTCCCTTCTTTAGCGATACACATGACATTGGAGGAGGGAACTGGGGAAGCCTTGACCTTGTCCATGAAGTCCATGCCAAGCACCATGGGGTAATCATCCATGGGAATGATTGAGAAATCTGCCACTCCACTCCATGAGCCGATACACAATTTTACCCCACGAACCACACCATCGATCGGTTTAGCGGCCGAGTTGACTGCTTTAAGCCACCCGCCTTCCTTGGTGATCTTGAGGCCTAGTCTCTTAGCTTCATCTGTCGCAACAAAATTATGTGTTGCCCCTGTGTCGACCAAGGCACGAGACTTGTTCCCGTTCACCACTGTGTCTACATACATAAGTCCCTTGGTCGGGGCCTTAGATGCCTCAGCCTTAGTCTTCACAGCATTTAGCATCTGGAGTGAGCTTACCCTTGTCTCCTCTCCCGCATCATCTTCCTCTTCTTGTTGAGAAGCTAGGGCATTAAGGGCCTTCCTCTTGGGACAATCCCTAATGAAATGGGGTCCATCACAAAAGTAGCACGCCTTGTTGGGCTTGGACTGATCCTTACCCTTGTCACTTTTCTTGTCCTTCCCAGAGGGCGACTTCCCCAAGTCGGACTTCCCCTTGGCTTCCTTGTCTCCCCCACCTTTCCCATAGTTGCTCTTCTGCCCCTTAGCTTTGTTATCATTCTTTTTAAACTCTATAAGTGACTCCGCAACCGCTATAACTGAAGACAAGGTTTGCACACCACGACGCTGCAGCTCTTGCTTAGCCCAGGGTTGGAGGCCACTCATAAAGTAGACAAACTTATCTTCCTCGGTGATATCCAGGATTTCAAACAAGAGATTAGTGAATTCCGACACATATTCCCGGATAGTACCCTTGTGTTTAAGCCATCGAAGGCGTTCTTTGGCCTCAAACCGAGCATTCTCGGGGTAAAAGTGCAACTTAATATCTTGCTTAAAATCATTCCAAGTCTCAAGGGTGAACGTACCTTGCTCTATTTCAGTGCTTCGCCGTCGCCACCACGAGAGAACATTGTCACTTAGGAACAAGGAAGCTGTTGAGATCTTGCTAGCATCATCCTCCACACACAAGTGCCGGAGGTACCTCTCGATGTTCCATAGGAACGTATCCAACTCCTTCGCATCCCGCTTTCCGTCATAGGCCTTGGGCTTTGGAGCATCCACCTTTGGCGCCTCACGAACCACATGAGCCCGATTGACCACTGCCTCTTTGCATAAGGCCCAATCTCCCTTCATTTCCTTTATCTCCTCACGGAATGAGGCCAGCTCCGCAAACACTTGGTCGAGTTGGCGCTGGAACTCTTGTCGAAGTGTGTCAGCCATGGAGTTCAAGGCTCCCAGTGCCTCGCCTCTAAGGTCCTCCACCGCGGCCTCTAGAGTAGCACTACTTGGGATCTCATCCTCTAGCTGCATGCCAATATCGGCCACGGCCCGTTCCATCCTCTCAAGCCGCGCCTCCATGGAAGCCGCCACGTCTTTCGACTTGGACCTGCCCCTCCTACCAGTGATGCGAGGATCCTCCTTTTCCTTAAAGAGTAGTCTCCACAGGATCAATGACATTCGAGGTGGTAGCCATCTCCGACGTTGCCTTAGTCACACGCCTTGTAACCTTGGCTCTGATACCAACTGTCACGGGCTTAATGTTTCAACCCACAACCCGTGCGGCACTCAAGCTTCACGCCTTACTCGTGAACCCTTAAGTAAGCCTTAAGCACACCACCAAGATAGGAAAGAAGGAAGCACTCTTGAACACTTAAGGAAAGTGGACTTGTATTGCACAAAGTAAGCTTTACAACTCTTGGATGCTACACTTGCTTGGATGGTTTGGCCAAATGAGGCCTCCCCCTATTTATAGGTGGTTGGAAAGTTCTAGATATTTCTCTAGAAACATTCCCACCTCCTCAAATGGAACATTCTAGATACAAGTATGTACATGAATATTTAAGAATTCTCTAGACTAATCTAGGTTCCCTTTTATCTAGAGCTGTGTATAATTCTCTAGAAGCTTCTAGAAACTTGCCCAACTAGGTGGGGTCTATTTATTTGTGTGCGGGCCGTGTCAGTTAGCTTGCCTCTCTTGGATCCAACTCACTAGCCTCTTTTCAATTCTTTCCACAATTGGATCACGAACAGTTGTTGCTTTGTAAACAGCCCCAAAAAGGTAATCCCGAATAGAAGCTAGGCAAAGACTGCACTACACAACCCACATCCCCCACCTCCCCAACTAGGATAAATTCTAACTTGGCCAAGTTAATATGCAAACCAAGAAACCACCTCAAAGTCCCTAAGATACATGTCAAAAAACAAGCTGAATCTCCTCTACTCCATAGAAAATAATTGTATCATCTGCAAAAAAAATGTGAGACACCGAAATTGGATTCCGCTGAGCCATCCCAACCCAAAATTCCACAACAACAAAAAACCTATTGCAACGGTCTTTTCAAGCATCCAATTCAAAATCTCCATCACAACCATGAACAAGATCCTCTTGCCTCAAACCCCTAGAGCTCGTAAAGAAAACTTTTGGAACCTGTTAATGACTAATGAGAACAAAGAAGCATAAAATGGAGATGCATCTTACAATCCAATTTCTCCACGCCTCACCGAACCCCATACGCTTCAAAACATTAAGTAGGACCAGAATTTGTATACTCCCAACAAATGCATGTTCAAAGGGAGAAATCACCTTATCTAAAACCTATT
The DNA here is from genome assembly GCA_008638375.1 of Nyssa sinensis. Classification (NCBI taxonomy): domain Eukaryota; kingdom Viridiplantae; phylum Streptophyta; class Magnoliopsida; order Cornales; family Nyssaceae; genus Nyssa; species Nyssa sinensis. Next base: position 31,445,025 of record CM018034.1, read on the forward strand.
CAACCGAATAGCCAATGTCGCTAAAATCTTATAGTTGCTCCCCACCAAACTGATCAGAAGAAAATTCTTCAACACCGAAGCACCTCCCTTCTTAGGAACCAATGCAATAAAAGAGGCATTCAGGCTCCTTTCAAAATCCCATGCTCATGGAAATAATGCATCATCGCTATGACATCACAATGGTGGTAGAAAGCCATAGTCATGCCATTGGGGCCTAAGACTTTAACCACAACAACTCCAAAGTTCCCAATACATCCTCATCAAAATGTGTCTCCAGACAAGCTCTGTCCTACCCGAAATGGATCAAACATCCAAAGCCTCAATGAGAGGTTGATGCTCCTGCAGCTCCAAATACTGATGTTCAAAAAACTTTAGAATCCCTTGCTTACTTTCCTTGTCCTCTTTACATTCCATCCCTTCAATCCACAACCTCCCAATATGATTAGATCACTAATGAGCATTCTCCATACGATGGAAGAATCTCGTATTCTTGTCCCCTTCCTTAAGCCACAATGACCGAGACTTTGTCTCAGACTGATTTCCTCCATCAAAGCAATTGAACACAGCTCTGCTTTCCTTTCCTCCCTTAATTTCTCCTCTGAGGTTAGTCCACCATCCCCTTCCTTGGTGTCTAAAAAATGCAAGCGATGTATTTTTGAGGGTAAGGACACTCCTGTGTATAGATTAAAGAAGACAATCTTATAGACTACTCAATTTTCAATTTCAGAAAATTCCCCAGTTCTCTGATATCAGTTTTTTATTTTTATTTTTTATAGATGAGATGAATTGTATTGGGAATCCTCATAGATTCCCTTGCTTTTTTTGTGTATGGGTTTTGTCCCCTTAAGCGTCTTTGTCTATAATACATTCTTACTTATCTAAAAAAATCCTAAATCCCCTCCACACCATACCCCAGCCACCATTTTTAACCAAATCCACAAAACTGTCCTCTATTTTTTTTTAAGTAAGATTTTATATACCAAAAAACTGTCGTAAAGGAGGCGGAACCTTACAAAAAGGGACTCACTAGTCACTATAGTCTCATATTTTCCAAAAAAAATTACATAACTATAAACATACAAGGAGTATGGCTTAACTATCCAAAACCAAAAGAACAGATCCGCTCTCTCCAGAAGCACCAAAACAGGCAAATGAGAGTCATCCTCCAAATTTTTCCTCTCCTCTTCCCACCACCACTCCCTACCCAACCTTTCAAGAACTCCAACACAAAAAGGGGCATAATCCTACAACATCCAAACAAGGAGAAAAGTAAATACCAGACCTCCTTCACACAAGGACGATGAAGGAAAAGGTAGTTAATATTCTCCTCGTTCTCAAGACGTAAACAAATCTTCTCAGCAAGTGAACCTTTCCTCTTAAGATTGTCCATTGTTGGAATTCCCCCCCCCCCCCCCTCCCCCCCCCCCAACCAAAAGAAATCTTCCAAGCAAAAAATGCGGCTTTCAAAGGAGCCTTTAAGCACCATATCACCCTCCGCAGAAAGCTTTCATCTCCCTTATTTGTCATATCACAATACTAGGTAAATGTAAAGGAATTGCTTCAATCTTTCATCCAAACCATCTTATCATCCTCGCCCACTTGCAGCTTTTGACTATGAATAATAGACAACAAACTTGCGAACACTTCCATTTCCTAATCAAAAAAATTCCTTCGAAAAATAGGCGCCCAAGCCCATGCAAAGCCATCTCCTGTAATAGTCATATAATCCATCACTCTCGCCTCCTTATCCAAAGCAAGTTGGTACAAGCAAGGGAATCTTTCCCTTAAGGCCACTCCTCCACACTAATGATCATCCCAAAACCTCACGTGATTCCCCTTCCCCACCAACAAAACCACCATTTTCAAATAATCTTCATTGCCTTTGCTAATAAACTTCCACAAGCAGATCCCATAGGATACCTCTACCGAATTCGACAACCATCCATCTCCCAAGCACCCATATTTCACCTCTATAATCTTCCTCCATAATGCATGATATTCCACTGCAAATCTCCAAATCCACTTCCTCAACAAAGCTTTGTTGAAGATGTGCAACTCCTTCACACCAACCCCCCTTTTGTCTTCGAATATCAAATTCTATTCCAGCTCACGAAGTGCATTTTCCACTCTCCTTCTTTCCCATCCCATAAAAATCTCTTTCAGTCTTATCCAATCTCTTCTCCAAGGCTGGAATAGGGCATAAGGACATAAATAAGGTAGGAAGGCTTGCCAGATTGCTCATGATCAATGTTAGTCCCCTCCCCCCCCCCCTCTCTTTCGATAAGTAACTCCTCTTCCACCCCGCCAACCGTTTCTAGAAACGATCAATGATTAGATTCCAAATTGCCTTACTTTTCGATGAAGCACCCAATGGTAAACCCAAATATACCGTAAGAAAAGACCCTACCTTGCAACCCAGGCTCCAAGCCAAGGAAGCAACATCCTCCACCTCACCCACCGGAATGATTTCACTTTTGTTGAAATTCACTCTCAACCTGGAGACCATCTCAAAACAAAGAAAAACACATCAAATAACGAATCTGAATCTTGGATGCAACACATAACATCACTATATTATCAGCAAAAAAGCAAATGGGACACCATGATCTTCTCCTCCCTTCTCCGACCAATCTCAAAACCCGTAATGAAACCCGTATCCCCAGTTATGGCCATCAACTTGCTCAAACCCTCCACAACAATGACAAAGGCAAGAGGAGATAGCGGATCTCCTTCTCGTAATCCCATGGAATTATGAAAGAAGCTTGTGGCCTTGCTATTAACCAACACTGAAAAAGAAACAGTGATATACACCACTTAATCCATCCAATTCACCTCTCCGCAAACCCCATGCTCCTCAACATATACAATAGGAAGCTCCAGCTCACATGGTCATACGCCTTTTCAATGTCAAGCTTGCCAACTAGACCTCCTCCCCGATGCCTTTTCTACTCATCTACACATTCAGTGGCAATAAGCACAACATTCCCCCCCCCCCCCCCCCCAAAAAAAAAAAAAACAAACAAAAAAAAAAACGAATGCATTTTGCGAATCAGAAATCAAAAGTCCTAACACCTCACACAACCGGCAAGCCAACAACTTTGTCAGCCACTTGTATAAACTCCCAAAAAACTGATTAGCCGAATATCCATTCCTTGAGGACTTTGGGATAAGAGCAATAAAAGACGCATTTAAGCTCTTCTCAAACACTCCCTTCTCATGGAAATAGTGAAACACCATCCTCTATAAGCCACATATTTTCAAATCAAAAGGAGTCTTGCCCCCTCATAAGGCACTCACAATCAAGCATAATGAGAACAAGATCTAACAGGGGTCGAGGAAGACACATCACATCTGCATTGCATCCGGAAATGCTCCTATCAACCTGTGCATAAAAAGAAAGGGTACATATGCGATATAAACGACAAATCTCTATTATTACACAATGTAAAATGGCTTCCTTCCATTAGTAAATCAATCAATCAAAAATCATCAATAAATTTAGAATACTCCATGTACCTAGAATTTTCTGACAACTTGACTTTTTATGTGAGAATCTCAATAGTATTAAAGTCAACTCCCATGCATATGAGAATGTCCCATTTCTGAATTGCCATAACTAGTTCCCCCAAAGCTAACTCTGATTTCATCATCCACTTGGCTATTTCAATCCAAAACCATCCTCAATGTTCTTCAAAAAGACAGGAGACTGAATAGTCACCTTACCAACTATCCCTTGATCATTAAGCCCCAAAGTAGTCCAATCCACCCTCCCTATGAGCTCCTCACCAACTTTACATAAATTGCCTCCATTTTGGTTTCCTATAAAAAAGACTACAAAAGCCCTCCAATCCCTTAACAAAGCCTTGACAATCATTCTTGTATTCGGGCAATTGCCCCTCACATTCCAAGAAATAATCTTCATCATTGAACAAGTCCAGTTCCATCTTCAATTTCACTGATTTCCCCTCCTTTCTGCCACACTGATCTTCTCTTAGGACATGCCTCCTATTGTGCTCAATTGCATAAAATAGTCCCATAAACAACTCTTCATAGCCTCTATTGAGACCCAAAAATTTGCTCACAACTTAATTTTTCACATGACCCTTGCAGAATTCTCAACCAACCTCTGCTTCTTGCCCAGGATTATCAAGCTGCTACCCCCTAGATAACTAACTCTAAGACCAATACACATCCAGCTCCCTCTCACCAGGATCATCTTGGGACTTCATCACAGTTAATGGAACAAAATCAAAAGGCTCTATACAGTATACACTGTCTTTCCTCTTAGAAACTGCAACCAACCATTAAACCCCTTGCACTTTAAGCATCACCCCACCGTTGACCCTTTCCCAACACCCTCTGCACGATCATAAGCCTCTTCATCAGCAACAATGGTCTCCTCATTCATCGTCATTGACCCTCCAAGGTCCCCTACCAAATCAGAAGGCATCCTCCCTCTTTGCACTAATTCTCAATTCCTTGATCACCTCGACATCCATTCCATTTCACCTTGCCACGCAGCTACTTGACTCTCCAAACTCCTAGGCAAACTGGCTATTCTCTGAGATACCTTTCTGTTAGGATGTATGCTCTCACATTCAAGACATTTTGTTATTATTTAATAAATTTGATCTATTATTATTGAATTTTATATTATCATGCATGTGGATGTTGTTATTTTATACCATGAGATGGTTAGTTCTTGAATTGTTATTAGAAATAATTCATGTATATAAATGAGATTTAAGTACAGGAGATATGAACTTATGATTAAGCAATTCTAGAATTGTTCGCAATCATTAATAAAACTGGGCATCTTATTTGTTTGACTATAATACACTTGACCTCTATGTAATAAGGTGGTTTATCTCAACCACTAGAGTAGTAGGCTATGCATTATTGTAGTAGTGTATTTGGAATACACTAAACTGGATCACTATAAGAAACACATCATACAAAGCAGTCATCTTTAACGTAATTCTTATATTCACTATTCGCAGTAAGCTCTTAATCCTGAGAGAATAATGGATTCAAGTTCTTAATGATGGTGACTTTGAGCTACCAATGAGTGAGGTCTCTTAGATCAACACCTTGGTATCTTGGAAAATCATTGTTTAGACTGAGAATACATATTCTCAAGATGGAATCTCCACTCTCTAAATTAGAGAGATGCATATATCACTAATATGATAATTCAATTGATTAATCATTGAAATCCAGATCCGGTCTTTTCAATAAATTGTTTATTGAGATGTTGACCATTTTATAGTGATTAATAATTAGTGAATTAAGTTGTAAAAATAATTAGGAATTGATTTGGCGGTGTATAAACCCAAATCCTAATTATTGATATCCAAGTAGAGGGGTCCACTGTATATGTTTAGTAATTATGAATTTTTCTCTATTTCACCCAATTAGAATGCAATTCTAATTATTTAGTGGAATTAATTAGTTATTAATTAATTAAGAATTAATTAAAAATTAATTGACTAATTAGAACTAATTTGGTGGGACCCTAGATCCCTCTTTTTGCCCTAATTTTGCAAATCCTTGTAAATATATGATTTAAAGGGGATAGCCGGGACACAATAACAAAAATATTATTTTCCTGCGAGAGAGAAAAAGAGGAGCCCGCTATCCTCTTTTGTGTACGACTTGCATAGAAGGAAAAAATGAGAAGACCTAGAGGAGTAAGAGAAGGAAAATTGCATCAATCTTTTCAAGAATGCTTCTTCAACAATCAAAATTATCAAAAATAAGAAAGATTGCATCAATCTCTTTAAGAAAGCTTCTTCGTAAATCAAGATTATCAAGAACAAGGTAATTCTAACTCTCTTTTCAAGATTGTATAATTCATGTAAAGAAAAAGATCCAAATAGTTTTTTGAAATCACTTCCGCTGTGGTTACAAACCCAACATTTTCATCTCCTCCTTTTTTCCAATTTCCTTCTCTGTTCTTCTTTGGCTATACAAACTTGCCAAGACTAGGCATTTGATTTCATGAAACCAGAGAAGTTCCCGGCCCAAACTACAAGTAGAGAGGAGAAGAGAAGAGGTTTGTCTACAGGGCTCATCCCCCTTTGGCCCAGAACAACATGAAGAAAAAGAAGAGGAAGAAAGTTGTCCACTGGATTCATCAAATCTTGGACAGGCTTGAGTTATGAGCCCATGTGACTTCAGAGATCCATTTGCCTTTTCTTAAAGGCCAGCCTCACCTCGATCAACTTCAATGGCACCAGCGGTTAATAGGCCCAAATATATTGATCTTTTACACCCATCTATTAGGCCTAGCAGATCCAGGTTCATCACCCATTTTGTCTTATTTATATCTATACATATATAGTGTATACATATATTTATTTATTATTTTTATTTAAAATTATTGGTTGTTGCCAAACAAAGGAAAGAAATGGAATAAGGTATGACTATTCCTATTCCAATCCCACCTCAACTCATTCCTTAAAACATGGCCTTAGTATTTAATAGTACCCTACATTTGAAATTCGTCAAAAAAAGATAAAAAATTACTTCCCTATATATGAAGTAATCATCACTATTGATAGAAGAGTGAAGAGTGAATACCTATGGCTGTCTCATTCACAACATTGGCTTCAGAAAGATGCAAGCTCTGCTTCCATTCAGAAGTAATCCAAGTCTCATGGGTATACAAACATTCATATAAAAAATTCATGATATGAGTTTTTAAATGGTGTTTACAAAGTGCAAAGGTTCATTGAACATAGTGGGTCTAAAAAATTCCATTTTCAAGTGAGTTGTCCTCTCTCTCTCCCTTGGTGCTCTGGAACAACTGAACAGAAAAAGCCCTTCTCCCATTAATGCACCCATCATAAGGTACAGTCGGTCCATGTCGCTGGCAGAAACAATGCCACTCCATGAAATTTAGGGAGGTCAATGTAAAAAGTTTTCTCTTAAGAGATCTGTAGATTTTCCATTTGAAATGAGCACAGCAGAGTCAGCTTTGTTGAATATTCCAAATTTTGATGCCAAAGGGTATTAAAAAATAAATAAAACCCAGAGGGAGAGAAAAGATGAGCTAGAGTAGAGAGAGAGAGAGAGAGAGCCCAACGACTGCTAAGAACCCTAATTCGCATCTAATTTTACAATACAAAAAAATATATATATCATAACAAACCTTCTACATGCAAGGCTTGTGGTTTTTCACTAGTAAAGGAGAAGTTTGTGAAACCCCGTTACATGAAATTAAAAAAGAGAAAGGAACCATCACATGATCCGGAAGAGTCTATTCCAATTGTAAACCGAATCAAGAATAATATCGCTAACAGTACATCACAGCATAGAACCAAAAGTTCACATTACATAATTTTCACGAAAACTTGCACATATATATATATATATATAAATAGAGAGAGAGAGAGAGAGAGAGAGAGATACTTGGGCCATTTTCTAACATCGAGCTCGGTGAGTTTGGACTCAGGAGGGTTCCGGTGAATCTTGATTCCCAATTTCTCGGTAGTCATGGTTTCTGCCGCTCTGATTACCAGTCCCTGGGTTGAGAGTGAGAGTAATCGGCTGGCTCTGCTGCAGTAGCGAACCCCAAAAACTTTGGATGAGCGAGGACAAGAAGCAGGAATTGAAGATACGGAGTGTTTGGTTGTGGTTTGTGTGTTGTAACAATTAGGAACGGATAATGGTCCAACTCCAGAGTGATTTATTATGCCATTCAGACAGGCCATTGCTGTTTCAAAGTTTTTTCTTTATGGGTTTACTACTTACACTTGCTCCTGCAAACCAATTGAATTGGATTTCTAATCTCTCTCTCTCTCTTTTATTATCATCCACTCGTATCTCATCATCTTTTTCTTCAGAAAAGCCCATATATCAACAATTTCAAACCATTTAACACTTAGAAGAAAAAAAATGAGGTCACGTTTTTCGGTAATTATTATTATAATAATAAAAAGATAAACTAGAATTATGAACCAGGGGAATAAGGTACGAACAAGGGTTCAAAACAGAAGCGATTATGGCCAGTTGATGATTCATCCTCCTTCCAATAGTCAAATCAATGTCTATAAGGGCCTCACATATTTCATCCTACTTTCTTAGTGTCAAGTTTCTTTGGAAAATTAATCACATGAGTTAGCTCAGTTGGCCGTAATTTCAGGAATTTAAATCTCACTCTTTTAATAAAGGTTATATTAAAGAGATATGAGTATTATTTTTATCTAATTATAAACTCTTGACTAATTTGTGTATTCAAAATCTATATTTTTGAGACTCATAATACTGTTAGATTGTATATTCTTAGTTGAGTTGATTGATATAATGTAATTGTTCAATTAATTAATTGTAATATTCTATTGTTTCTGAAGAAAAAAAAAATTATTTGAAAAAAAATTATTTAAAAAATTATACAATTTATGTTGATCTTTCTTTTTAAAGGTTGTATTTTTTAGATCCCATGAATCTGTCCATATCCCGCCAAAGATTTACGAGCTAGGTTAATGAAACTCGTCCTTTCAATTTACGAGCTAAGTTAATGAAACCCGTCCTTTTAATAGGTTGAAAGTTGGATACTTTTGCACACTGCTCTCAAACTCACCCACCTTTTCATAATCTCTCTTCCCCTCCATTTTCCTCTTTTCAATCGTGAATCACCTGATCTCTCAACTTCTCCACCCCCTTTCGTGCTCTATAATGCTCAAATAAAAGAAGCCATAGAGCACATGAGCTCAACGTCTTCTATATGTTGGAGCACATGGAGCCACAAATCTTGACTGCAGAGAAAGAAGCTGACCTTCGAGAGTTCTTGGTCGGAGGTGGGGTTTGACAATGAGATATGAGAGACGTTGAACTCAAGACAACCTCAGTGGGTGAACGGAACACGTTGAAGGGAATAACGGATCGGTCATCGGACTGGATCTCAGCAAACGCTACAAAGAATGAGAGAGAGATGAGGATGATGAGGGTATAGAATAAACAAAAAGAGAAGGGTAAAGCCACTAATTACCTAAAATTGACTCATAATATAAGAGTGACGCTTGGCAACCATACTCAAAAAGATAACCTCCAGACCTCATGACCCAATACTGAAGATATAAAGTATTCAAAAGTATGCGGTAGTCGACCAAGTCAAAGGAACTAGTATACCCGAACTCAATTCACAATGGGAGAATAACACCTAGTAGCAAATTCCAAAAGGATACCGTCGAGACCTCACTAGTCAGTACTGAGTTGAATCCCAAAAAGATGAACTCCAAATCTCATGAGTCAGTGCTGAGGTATGCAGGTAGAGAATAGGTTATTCAGAAATATGCGGTACTTGACCAAGTCAAAAGAATCGAATCAAATCCCTACTTTCTTGAAAAAATCTTAACAGAAAGATATTCATCATCTATAAAGAGAGTAAGACTTCAACCAGAAGAGGTACATTTTCTCTCGAAGCTTTACACTCATTCTTAGTGACACCTTATTCAAGCTACTAATTTTACCGTTGGAGGATTCTTTGTCGAACCTCCCCTTAGTGATCTTCTAATCCTTTCCTTTGTAAATACCTCAGAGAAAGAACTTCAAGAATCAACTATCGAAGACACAGAAAATGACTTCATCAGCCACAATGTCACAAGATTTGAGGGTTGAGATCTCAGATCAACTTTTCTTCTACATGTATTCGGTTGACCGGGTTGTCTATTTCTTGGGCATACACCATCTTAGGATAATTCATCCCATTATAGTTCAATGTATTTTTAGCCATTTCGATATGTTTTGACCATTATTGTCACACGGCTTAGTTTTATTAGATCGGGGTACCGTCTTAATTATATCTATTTTTTTGGGATATTACAGGTCAATTCAATTGGTTCACATTTTGTGACTTGTTATTGTGACATCTCATTTCTTGATTGGCTATCATATTGGCATAATATTGTTTATCTTGAGTTATGGACTTTCTTATATTGACTTTGACCCGTGGTAGAGCAAATGAATTTACTTATTGAGTTTTCATAGCTCATACAGATAATTTGACTTTTTTAGGTAAGGACACCACAGTTTGAAAAGTATGGATCAGAATCTCGAATAGGCATAGGGTTGCTACAAATATATGTATTACAAGGATTATTTTGGTAGTAAAGTATAGTACTTGTCCTATGTTCTCCCATCACCCCACGTTCTGAGGGTAGTTGTATTTGAAATTTTTGGGTCTGTATAATTAAATGAACTTTAGTATTATAAATGAAAATCTTATTAAGTCTTCTGCTGTTTATTAGATTGTTGATTGCATGATATTAATACTCACATATAAATGTTAAGTTAAAGTTAAAAAGAAAAGGATCGGGTTCGGCAATTGGGTCGGGTTGGGGTCGCGATGCCAGATCAGCACAGGGTGAATTTCGAGTCGTGACACAATGTGTGAGTGTGTGAGATCTAAATCACAACAAATGTCCAAATTACTCAATTACCCTGCAAGTACCAAGGCGACCAGAAGAGATCATGCAATAAAGCTTGAACTTTTTTGGCATGGAACAGGCCTTGAGGTGTACTAAGCCTAGGACTAATGTATGATTACGTTGAAAACATGTTTTGTCAAAATTTGGATTATCCAATTACAATAATGGACCCCATAGTCCTAATAACCCGATTTGACTAGTCAACACTAGCGTTAACCCGCCGACGACAACTCTCCGGTCGCCATTTCCACCAAGTTCATCGAAAACCTAATTTTTTAATTTCTTTTTCTCGATTTTTCTTACAGTTTCATCCCTTTTTCATTTTAAACCATTGTAAACATTCCAAAACATTATTTAAAGCCAATTTCATCAATCAAAATGCCCAAAACCACTTATCTCCAGTGGACATTGCTTTTTCGGCTATGGCCTATAACTTGCATTTTCCCTCGTCGTCGGTCACTGTTTTCATTCCCTCTCTTCCCTATTCACTTCTTGAAACCCTAAGGAGCTTCACCCAATGCCTAGAATTTCTCACAACCCCACCAAACCCCCTATTCATTTCAAACCTATATATATATATATATTTATTTTTTTTCATATACAAAACCTCACACATATACACTATAATACACACATATACATGCATTCACATGCTCAATGGGATAGAACTCAGAGTAAGAATTCCTAGAAAACCCATACCTTGTTTTGTAGAGTGAGAAACCGTAGAAAGAGAAAGCTTGGTGCTTTCTCATGGCTGTCATCGTTTGGTCACTGTCCAAGCTTCTATTCCAGTCCTCCTCTTTTTTTTCCTCAATTTCCTTCTTCTTTTTTCTTCTTCTTCCTCTTTTAGTCTTGGTTCCATGTGTTGCACTAAGTGTGTGTTTCATGCACACACACACACACAGATCCACACACACGCACACTGTATTTCTCACTCTTACTCTTGCTCACAGCGTACACACACACACAACACTTACACTCTCATTTCTCCTCTCATGACTGTTACAGCCTCCAAACATACATATCACACACCCCTATTCACATACTTCACATTCGGTGAGAAAGAGGGAGAGACAAAGAGAGGGAAAGTGAGAAAATAAAAAAATAGTGAGGGGTATGCTGCCCAAGAGAGGAAAATTGGGAAAAATGAATAGAGAGTAGTCCCATCAAGCACATGGGTTACCTTTTTCGGTTCCCCTATGGTGCACCCTCACACACCAAATTGTCTACAACATTGGATATCCTCTTGCCTAATCAAAGTATGACAATTTTCCTATTCTAGAAAACCCTAACTAAGTTTCTTGAGGAAGCTTTGCACGCTCCTTAATGCACTACTGTGGGCAGTTGGCCGACTATGCAAGCACATTAAATATGCTATCCGTTTTTTCCAAATTTAATCGTTTGAACTTTAATACTTATCTGCGTCCCATAAATGATTGTGTAGTCCTATGACTCACACTAATCCCAAATAAATTTCTAAAAATTCAAATTAGTGTTACAATATTACATTGATGTTTTACTAATTGATTTCACAATTATTCTGACACATTTCTGATTAATTACTATCCCACATAAGTCAATACTGAAAATTTACCAAATTTTCCTTTATGATTTTCAAACCATTACATATACAAGAAAAATACTACATTTCAACACATATACAAGAAAAAAATATTACATTTCAACACATATACAAGAAAAACACACATGCACACACTGCTAGAAAACATATGCACACAAACATTAGAATACACACATATACATAAAAATGCAATGAACCCTAAATCAAATCTCTATAAATCATCTTATAAACAAATGGAATGAGCAAAAACTAATACAAATTTTAGAGATGGGAATAGATTCAATTATCGAATTCATAAATCAAAAAAGGAAAAATTACAAAGATAAAAACCTAAAATCTATAAATACAACAAGGGGAAACAACGGTGTAGGTGACTGGCGGCGCGACAAATGGTGGTAATGACCGACGAGGGACGACTGATGACAAAGGCATTGAGAGAGACAAAGAAAGAGAGAGGGTTTATCGAGAGAGATTCGTGAGAGAGAAAGAGCAGGACTATTGGTTCGCAAAGTGAATATAAAGACTTATTAGCTGTCACGACCCAGATTTTTCACAAACCCGGGGGTGAATTAAAATGAATTAAAAAGACATTAATAAATGATAATTAAATAGATTTGATTGATTACTCATTTATTTTCCCATGTTCCCAAAAATAAAAATGAAAATTCGTTAACTAGACTCACCTAAGATAAGTCTCAAATGGTAGTCAAATATCTCCCTAACCAATGCCCAAAATTAGTCTAAGTCATGTTCAAGTGTAGCCTTCAAGATAGCCCCAAAATGTCTTTAAATATGCCTTGGAATAGTGACCCCAAATGGGCCCCAAAATTTTCTAAAGTATAAGCTAAGAATAGGTCAAAAAGTCTACCAAAAGTGGTCAAAGGAAGTGGCCAAACATGGCCTATAAGAGTGGCCAGACATAGCCCCATAAGATGGCCAAACATGACCCAAAAGAGTGGCCAAACATGGCCCAAAATGATGGCCAAACATGGCCCAAAAGGGTACCCAAACATAGCTCAAAAAAGTGGCCAAGGGGCTGTCAGGCTGGGTGTCATGACAAAGCAGCAGGCTGTCATATGTGGGCGCGCATGGGGCAGCAGCAGGCGTGCAAGCTGACGCACGGAGCGAGCGGTGCACAGGGGCTGGCACACGCAGCGAGAGGGCTTGGGCGCGTTGCAGAGGGGCTGGCATGGCCTGAGGCTGCTGGACCTGATTTTCTTAATTTTCATTGTAGCTAGCTGCAAGCTGATTTTTCCATTTTCTGATTTTTCCTTCAAAGTGTTGCAGCTAGTTTTTCCAATTTTTAACCTACTTCCTCAAGGTTTTTAACCCCCCATTTTTGGCACTTTTCCCACCTATATATAACGTGTTTTACACACCTAACAACCCTTTTAATTTCACAAAATTTTAACATAATCTCCTTTATTTTCTAAGCATTTTTCACCTAATATTTTGTAACCATTTATATATACAAGCATTATGCATTCCATCCTTACTCGATAGCCACAAGTTCATTAAAATTAAGCATACATCTATTATTCTCAACATATACATATGATGCTCATTAAACAAATATATCGTATATGTCATTGGGTTTAAACCCTTACATTTCAAAATGGACCCAAGGCCTATAATTCACCATTCTTCCAAATTAAAATACAAGTCTTTTGGGCTTATGCCCATACATACAAAATATGCCCCAAGGGCCAAATATCCTTCCAAGTTCTTTCCCCCTCCTTCCTTCAAGACTTCATCAAGTCTCAAGTGTCGGGAGTCTCATATGTAATATGATATCCCACGAGGGGTCAGCACAACCGCTGGTATGACATAATGTTAATGTAAGAAACAAAGTTAAAGCGTGGCATGTGCAAGTGTGCATTTATAGTCTACATGCCTTCCAATTCATTAATACAAGTGCAATGGCAATATGCGTGACACACCCATGCAAACTCTATGCTACCATGTCTCAGTTTACGGATCGCTCTCGTTGGATCAGCGAGTACCAACACCTGTTCATGGATCGCTCCCGTTGGGTAAGCAGGCACCAATGCAATGGCCAATTTTGAGTTTTTCACCACAGGATCTACACCCTCATAATGCATAGCACCAAGTGCTCAACCCACACTATGTTTTCAAGGAATCACCATAAGCCAATATACCTTCATTTTTCTATGCAATGTTAATGAAGCATTTTATCAAATACTTGTCATACACCTTAAATCATGCATCATTCATAAAGTAAACTTCAACTTTCAAACCACACAACATCTTCCATATGAACATATATTATATACAATTAATTTAAACACATGTTCATGTCACATGTTCACTACATTACCAATTCTCAAAGAACACATAATTAAACAAAGCATCAATGCATTAAACAACCATATCTTCCAAAACACGATGTCTATTCACATGAAGCATAAACCACAATGTAACTGAATCAAACATATTTTCAAATTACATATTCATCATTTTGTCAAATTCTCAAAAATTATAAAATACATAAAGTACCAACACATTGAATAAATCATAACTTTCCAACTACAAGATTTTGTCTACATGAACATAAGCTAGAATACAATGAATTTTACATATAGTCATGGTTCATGTTTATCACTTTACCAAAGTCCCAAAGAATACAAAGAACACACAAGTACATAAACAACCAACTCTAGGTTTTTCAAAGCAACTACATCCTAAGTAACTTTCTAACAGCAAATAAACATATAAATCATTCAATCAACTTCTAAAACACTCTCAAAATTAACCATATTCCTTACTTAGCAAAATATCATACATAGATGGATTTTTCTCAACACTAGGGAGTTGTGTTCGTTGTGCAGCCGAGCCAATCAATAAGAATGTAACCCTTGACATGGGGAACAACTTCTTAGAAGGAAGTCTTGTGAAAATCCAAGCCTAAAGATGTGTTTTGGAGGCTTGAAAGTTGAAAAAACCTAGGTTTCTTTCTCCTTTTTCTCCATTGAACGTGCAAAAGCTCTTTCTTAGACCATTTCTGTGTTTTTCTTACACTAAGGAGTCTATTTAAACTAAAGGGGCAAAGGAGCAAAAGAATTATTTCGCCCTTAATGAGTTCGGAACCCCGTTACACTACAACCATCCCAAAACGCCTCAATTTGATCTTTTATTTTAGCCAAAATTCTTAAAATTATTTCAAATGAAATTTTTTTAAAAAAATTTATTTTTGCCTATGGCTGGGTTTGGACCGGATCTACCCGGGTCACCTGGATGCCCTTTATGGTCTAGTTTTTGAATCTGTCTCTGAATAGGCTAAAGTTTTTACAGGGGGTGTATTTTAATATTCTAAGCATATTTCTCTTCTATGGCACACTCAAAATATGCTTTCTAAACATGACTTATAGCTAAATGATGCATATTCAATGCCCTACCAGGCAAATGATGTATGAATAGTGCTCTACCTGACAAAAACGAAAAAATCTATCCTCAATTTTAGGTCTCTACATTAGCGGTGCACACACATGCGTCGCTAATAAGATCTTCGTGCATCACTAATATTAAGTCAATGTCCTAAAACAGTGTTGTTTTAGTAAGTATATTAATTAGCGATGTTGAAAGTTTCTAGTATTGGCAATGCCCTCATGCGTGGCTAATAAGTCAATGTACATCACTAAAACCAACGCGCCATTAGTTATGCATGGAAAATTGATTTTTTTACAACTTTTTGTGACGCGCATTATGTTTGTCAGTAATTAATGACTTTTAGCGACGCTTTGACATGCGTCACTAAACGTGTGCATCACTTAAAAAAAACACATAATTCTTGTAGTGTATATTCTTTTCTTGTCTTTAGATTTTAAAGTAGTGCTCCGTACTTGCCCTAAAACCTTTAAATTTTTACAATGCTAAAGACTACATTGAATTCCTCAAATGAATTTCCACTTTCGGAGACAACTTTTTCATTTACCCAAAGGAAAAAAAAGGAAATAAGCTTAAAAATGATTTAGTTATTTGTTAATTAGTTGTGAAAATGATTGAGTTGGAAGGACGGAGTCATTTGATTAATTAGTTACACAATTTGCTTGGTTTTCTGTCTTCAATGGTGAATCAATGAGAAGCACAGTAAAATAATTAAAATTAGATGAACAGACAATTAAGCAGAGAGCCACAAATAAATAAGAAGGGTGATTTTGGGAATGTATATGACTCTTTCTCTTACGTATGGTTGAGCTGGCAAATTGTTAACTTGAATTTACAGAGAATTCACTCATACATCTGCTTTGACACTGAGCAAGCTGGACATTGGAGGAATGCCTTGTTGATGCCTGAAAACATTGTAGGGATCAATAATTGTCTTGGCTCTCACCAATCTATCGTAGTTTTTCAAGAAATACTTCTCACCCCAAACTCTAGCCATCTCCACAGCATCTGCAGGTGGAGCGCTGGTATTAAGCAACTCCATCACTCCAAGGTCAAGGTCCATGTAGTTATTATAAGCTGCCCTTGGACCCCATGAAACATAGGGTGTCATTGAATTATAGAATCCTCTTATCCAATCTATGTACTCCTCGCTTTTGTTATTATCTTCTTCTTTCCAATTGACAAGATACTGAATTGTGAAAAGGTTACCTTTCCTGTGAGGAAAAGCAATGGATTCACAGCTTATATTTTGCATAACTCCCCCATAAGGGTCAAAGATGACATGCCCTTTGGGTTCTTTCTCAAGGATGTCCAGGGCTGCTTTTATGCCACTCATCGATATTGGGGTTCTCACATAGTCTGATTTGGCCTTAAAATACCCTTTGTCTCTCGCACGTAACGATCCTTCAAGTCCGAAATGGTGCTTCCATTATGCAGTTCTGAGAAGTAAACAACGGACTCGATCCAACTCATTTCCTTACAATCTTCTTCCACAATACCCAACTCCGGAAACACCCGGTTTAGGATAGACACAGCTTCTCTCCTTGGACCCAGATAAAAGCCATTAAAAGTGGCTGATATTCCAATGGTTTTGGTTTGTGGCAAAGCAGCACCAACAAAGAGTGACAAGTAAAACTCATCTTCCAACTTAGGTGCAACAAATTGCCATTGGTGCACTAGCTTTGCTACGCTCTGTTTTGTGCCCGGTCTAGATACAATGAAACCCGTTACGGTTAGTGGTACTTTCAACAATTTGATCTTCCATGCATAAACAATCCCCCAGATGCCGCCACCACCTCCTCGAATGGCCCAAAATACATCTTCTCCCATGGCTTCCCGATCTAACAGCTTTCGGCCTTCCACATCAACCAGAAGTGCATCCACCACATTATCGGCTGCAACTCCATATTTTCTGGACAACAATCCAAATCCACCGCCGGCAATGTGGCCGCCAATACCTACAGTTGGGCATGACCCTGCCGAGTACCCGTGAACGTTGCTTGATTCAGCAATTGCGTGGTAAGTTTCTCCCAGTGTTGCACCTCCTTCTACCCATGCCACTTGGGATTCCAAGTCCACCCAAACTCGGTTAAGATTCATCATGTCAATGATCACGAACGGAGCTCCATCAGAGGCAACCGACGAAGTCCCTTCGTAGCCGTGTCCACCGCACCTTACTCTAATTTCCCATGATTCTTTCCTACAGCAGTGAACACTGTTCAGTAGCTGCTCTTTACTCTCCGGCAGAATAATGGCTACCGGTTTTGGAACTGTGAGTTGGGCAAATCTGAGATTTTGAATGGAAAAATTAAGGAGCTGAAAGTAAAGTGAGGAATCATTGTCCTGGTCTTTAGGAAACAAGGTGAAGTTATTAATGTTGTGATGAGTTAAACAAGAAGTAAAGAGGTGACCGACGACATATGTGGATGTGGGTTCCTCATCACATAAAGAAGGGACAAAGGATATGAAGAAGATGATGATGAATAGAGGAAATGGATTTCTTAGAAACTTAACCATATCTTTTCTATTCTTTTTCAGGGCCAGCTTCAATTGCTGCTTAGGAAGTGGAATTTAAATGAAAAAGTTGGGAAAAGAATCTCATGGTTTGACGACAAAAGGATGGAAATATCAGTGTTGAGCGTATAAACGTGGCCGGCCTTCCTTTATTTGTTTTTTTATATATTGGACGATTTGCATGAGATGAAAGAAGTTATGTTGGAGAGAGAGAATCTTGATGGGGGTGTTTGTGTATGTTTTTATGTATATACATACATATGATCTTCAACATATATAAAATGACATAAAACAAGCAAACATTATTGAAAGAGACTATAGAGTGCTCACTGCCGGCCAATCGCAATATAGAAGGCTGGCCTGCCATTGTTTTTAGAACAGGTACCTGTGTGATTGCTTACATATCAATCCATGCATGCATGCACGCACGAGACAAATAATACACTAAAAAGAAAATGATATAATAATTAGAATGGTGGCATCATGAGAGTCTACGTGTACCTAGTTCGTCCACATTTCCCACTTGCACCATGTACGCCCACAGCCTCATTTTGACTTTTGTCAATTTTCATATATAAATATGGGAAATGTTATTGGAGCTCCCCCAATCTACACTTGCACTGCAAATATATATAATTTAATCATCAAATAATGTATTTTTAGGAGTACAATAGTAGAATGAAGGAGTGAGAGTAAGTTTCCTCGTAAATATAAGTATATTATTTAGCTCCAAAATTAGGTACCAAAAATACATGTTTTAAGTATTATATATCACACATACAATTTACAGGTGTCTTTTAAATTTATTTAATTTTAATTTTTTAATTAAAATTAAATAGTCACATGATATTAACGTGTTTGCAAACTTATTCATAATAGCCCTGTCACCAATCTCTCTGTCCTTTCTTTCCTTTCTTGCTGTTTTTCCATGTCCTGCTACGAGAGAAACAGCAAAACAAAAAACGAAAGCAGGGAGCACCCATCTTAAAACTCTTATATGAATAAAAAGAATCATACTCATTATGGTAATAATGTTCAGGACCCTGAAAACAAAAGAGATTAGCATACAAATGATGTTAACTACCAAAATCTACGATATGCCTTGAAGACTTACATTGGCAGTGGAGAAGTGCTACTTATGATGTTGACATGTGTCTTCCACAATGCCTATCTTGCCGAGTGTTGGAGGTGCAAGTGCGACTACCCACGTTCTCGATTGCCCAATTCCTGAAATGGAAGTCTTTTCTCATTGAAAATTGACGTCCTGCCCCCCCTTTAGCTTCACAAGTCTCTCTTTCTCTCTCTTCACTAATTAACAGCCAACAAATTCGTCTTTCAGCGGATGTTTCGTAATGGATAGAATTTAGTGGGCGGATGATTAAACAATATCAATATCATTAGGACTAGGAGAGTATGCAACTGTGACATATATATAATATGCACCTTCTTGTCATTTTGTTTTGATTAAGACCTGAGACCCAAACCTTTATTTCCTGATAGACCACTGCTTGTCACTACTTGCTTCATCTTTGATGCTTCTCAATTATATATCTTTAATTATGCGACAACAACGTACATTAAACAAAAGATAAAAAAGATTAATATTAAGGCCATGTTTAGTACGCCGTAAAGGGGCATTCCAACTAAAAATTGTTCATTCTAACTTTTTCATTCCTTAATTCTTGTTAATGACCCCATGTCAGTAATCCCTATTCCATTCCAGATTTCATTATCAAAGATGGCCTAAGTTCCTTCCTAACTGCAATCCATATTTAACATGCATTCATTCATTCATGGATCTTAAGTACATGTATTTTAAAAATGAAATTTGTCAAATTCCTTTGCCTTACCAAGTTGTTGCTTCGTCAAATACAAATGCTTATCCAACATGTAGTAAAATTGATTTTTGTGATTAAACAAGGCTATTTTTACTTTGTATTGCTACAAACTATTGGAGACACGAGTTCACTAAAATTGGTTGATCTCCAATCGTGGCTCCTAAAAAACTATAAAGCTACTGGAAAGCTAGTATAATTATAAGTTATGGACACCTATAATTTCTATTCAGTCGATAAGGCTATAAAACTAGCCGAGTCAACCCATTGCTCATACTTAACTCGTTAAAATTATTAAACTTCAAATTGTGTTCAAGTTTTGTTTGTTTCTGTCTCAAGTAAATCTTAAACAAGCATCTAACGAAGTCAAGCTAGGTTTATTGGACCAAACCCGAGCCAAGATCAAAAAATTAGGTTGAAACTTGATTTGTTTATCTTCCAAGTCGGCCAGTTTTGAATGAGCCTCTAACTCGGAATAACTTGGTTGGTACATTTTACAAGCCTATCAGTGGATGCTATCCATTGTGCACAGGAGCTTATGTTTCTTGCCGCATAGAAAGGCATGTTATAATAGGTACTTGTCACCTACGTCGGGATGGGGTTGGAGGTGGGGGTGAGAATTATGCATTCAAGTTGCTGTAATGAATAATAAAAACAATAATAGGTTTTGACATTTTCACTAACTCAGGGTCAGGTATAAAGATGGCCGGTGGGTATCCCTCTTTTTTCTACCCACTTGGGCCTACTACTCTTCTCTTTAAGGCTATGTTTAATATGCAGAAATGAAATGGTCATTTCATGAAATAAAATAAAAAATATAATGGAAATAACATAGAATGAAATAATGATTACTTATCAAAGTCAATTGAATGCTTGGAATGTTTTTTTTTAATGAAATGCCCATTTTATGGAATAAGCATTCCCAAAAATTCCAAACAAGAATAAAGAATGAAAAAGTTAGAATGGAGCCTTCTTGAAATGCCCATTCCACCGTACCAAACATAATGCAAAGGTTACATAAAAAAAGTTTGGTAATTGTTAGTTTTCCGTCTCTTATTCCATACACGGGAATGACGTGAGTTCTTCAGCTTCCTTTTGCATTTCTAATTTCTTTATAGCTACCCAATTTATTTAACAAGGTTATCCCACTATTTTGGTAGGAAAACCATTTTTCTTGGAGCATCTACCAAATACCAATATTGTACATCCTCCCTTTATCAATGAATTTCTTGCCTAGTCAAAACAGCAAGATTGGAAAAAAATAAGATTATCAACATGATTACTACAGAAAGATAGCAAGTAAGAAAAGAAGCATACACTCAATCCTCTGTCTGCCATCTTTCTATCACAACCTTGAACTGATTATCCCTCCTTCTGACCTGCAAAACCATGAGTCTGAAGAGGTGAAGTTATAATTATACAAACAAAATAACAAGACTAGGGATTTTAGTCCAAACAACAAATTAAAATTAAAGGATTTTAAATTCTATGGATTTGAAATCCCAGTACTGTATTAAATTCCTTCATCAAAACGAACCAAGAACAAACATAAACCTTTTAAGACTCGCCTCACTCAATATATTAACCACATAAAATTCAGACTTAAGAGTCAATATAAGAAGGAGCTAAATTAATAATTGGTTGGACTGCAACTTAAGAAAAGACTCCTCACCCAACTCAAACTAGAATTTAAAATATGCAAGCTTATACAATATAGTAACTTAAAGAAGCAGAAATTTCCGGGATATATATATATATATATATATATATATATATCAGCAAATAAAACCTTCTAAGCTCCTAACACAACTCAATCAACCCCAAGAATGAGAAGTACAATCACAATAGCCAAACAAAGACTAACTTGGCTATAAAGCAGTCTTAATATTTAAACTAATAATCCATGTGATTGCTATTGTTTCTCAAGTCCCTGGCAAACCTTCAAAGATTTGGGCACCAACAAGGAAACTGGCTTGACCTCAGGATTGCACTAAAATTCTAAAACAAATATCTAGTAGGAACAATTAATAAAATTGAATTCCAACCCCCCACCCCACAATAGACCATCTGTGGGGACCTAGACTGTCATTGCTTTTCTTCAGAGCTCACTGCAACATTGAACATTGGGGATTATTTGGCCCATGAACTAAACTCAACTACTAGGGAAGAATTGAGGGGAGTTTTGGAAGAAAAAAGCATTTTCTTCTATAGTCAAGCAAAAGAAAAAAAGTATTTTATTTTCCCAAATCATTTGTATTTCCTAACAGCAAAGGGAACATGAGATCCATCCATGAAATTTGAATTCATGATCACTTTAGTCTACTAGAATAATTTATTAGCCTTTACCAATGTGCTAATATAAGAGACCTATCCAAAATCAACAACTCCTCTTCCCTCATTTCTTGTCAAACTCAAAGATTTTTCTATCCTGCATTCTCACGCTTTAAGATTAACTGCATGTGTCGGGCTTCAGATACACTTGCACCCTTTGCAAACTCCATAGGTGCACTTAGGATAATGACACCCTCCCCAATTCCTGCCAAGGATTCTCCAACATGACTTTTGTGGCAAACTACACCACCTCCAGAGAAGCAACGTGTTGTAAATATTGACCGAATTTGTAGCTTAATTTAAGTATTAGATTCAGATTAATTTGCAGCTTAATTTAGGCATTAGATTAATTGATTGATTGTAGGAACTACTTTAAGATAGTTTCCTTATTTACTTGTAAGTTGTGACTATAAATCTTGACCTTCTAGAGAGAAGAATATATATTTTTCATTCTCTAAAATATCTTTGACACGGTATCAAAACAGGTTTTCTAAACCATAGCTTCTCTTTCTCGGTCCTCCCCTTCTCGGTGCCTCTTGGCTCCCTCGGCACCTCTCAGCCTCCTCGGCCCAGCCTCTCGTTACCCTTGACAGAGCGTCTCGGCTCATTCAGCCCAGCCAGTCTCGGCCAACTCTCGCTTCCCTAAATCTTTGCTCCAACAACTTCTTTGTCCTATCATGGCTGATAAATTGGATGCCAATGCTGCTTCTACTTCCACAACTAATTTGGTCTCATCAAGTAACATATGTCTTCATTCTTCTTCCAGTACTCCTTGAATTCTTGATTCCGAGAGCATCAAATCATATGACAGGTAACTTGTCTCTTCTTTCTAATACTTTTCATCATTCTTCTCCCTCCTTTGTCACTATTACTAATGGGACTAAGGCCTGTGTTCAAGGAATTGAAAATGTTTGCACTTTTGGTCTCATTTTTTCATCTGTTTTATGCATACCCCAATTTCCTTTCAATTTGTTGTCTATTCGTAAATTTACTCAGTCCTTCAATTGTTCAGTGATGTTCTATCACTCTTATTGTAAATTTCAGGATCTAAAGACGAAGAGGATGATTGGTGGGGATATGACAAGAATTGGATCTACTACCTTCAGTCATTTTGCCAGTCGATTCCTTTTGCTCTACATTCCGTTGTTTCTCCTTATCAGTGGCACTGTTGCCTTGGACATCCATCTTCTGCAAATCTTCGTCACTTAGTTCCTACTTTATATGATTTTTTTAGTTTTAATTGTGAGACATGTGAACTTAGTAGGCATCATAAAGTTTTGTTTCCTCTAGGTGTTGACCCCCCTTGTTTTCAACCTTTTGCACTAGTTCATTCTAATATTTGGAGACCATCTCAGACCACTGGTTTATGTGGTTCTCGATATTTTGTTACTTTTATTGATGATCATTCTCGTTTGACATGGGTGTATGTGCTGAAAAATCGGTCTCAATTGTTTAATGCTTTCAATCCTTGTATATTGAAATTTCTAATCAATTCAATGCCAAATTGTTAGCTTTTCAAACTGATAATGCTCAAGAGTATAAAGACATTCCATTTTAAACAGTTTCTCGAGTCCAAAGGCCTTATAAACCAAACATCCTATGTCACCACCCCCCAACAAAATGGGATTGGTAAAAGAAAGAACAGTCCCATCCTTGCTATAGCGCGTGCCCTTATAATCCAGATACATGTTCCCAAGTGTTTTTGATGGGATGTTGTCCTTACAGCTACATATCTTTTAAATAGGATGCCTTCTCACATTCTACAGGGAAAATCACTTTTTAATATCATGTTTCCTAATAAAACATCTTTTCTCCATTCCCCCCTAAAGTTTTTGGATGTCTTTCGTTTGTGCATAACTTGACAAACTTGACCCTCGTGCTCATAAATGCATATTTCTTAGTTACTCAACACACAAAAAGGTTACAGGTGCTATAGTCCTATCTTACGTAAGCACTTTGTCAGTATTAATGTCACTTTCTTTGAGACAGTTCCCTATTATTCTCCAAAAGGAAGTCAGTAACAGGAATCATTATTTCCTGACCTTGTTTTACCTACTAGTGTTCCTACTCGCCCTTTTATTTCTCAAGTGTGTTCGTCCTCACCAGGTTTCAGCTCTAGTCACTCTTCCTGCTCGACCTTCTCTCTCACATACTTCACCTACCTCGCTGTCTGCCGATCCATCTCATTCTTCTAACTCTGATCTTGATCTGTCCATTGTAGTCCATAAAGGTACACGTACTTGCACTACTCATCCTATCTCTAACTTTGTCTCTTATGATCATTTATCCCCTTCCTTTCAAGTTTTCTCTTTGTCCCTGTCATCTCTCGTTGTTCCGAAATCCTACAGGGAAGCTCTCTCCCATCCTAGTTGGCGGAGTGTAATGGAAGAGGAAATGCATGCTTTGGAATTAAATCGCACTTGGGCTCTTGTTCCTAGACCTGTTGGTGCTCAAATTGTTGGTTATCGCTGGATCTTCACAATCAAGCGAAATCCTGATGGTACTGTTAAACGATTAAAGGCTTGCCTTGTGGCCAAAGGTTTTACCCAAACTTATGGCATTGATTACACTGAGACTTTCTTTCCTGTTGCCAAATTGAATTTTATTCTGGTTATCATATCTCTTGCTGCGAATCTCAATTAACCTATTCATCAACTCGATGTCAAAAATGCCTTCCTACATGGTGATCTTGCTAAGACTATGTATATGGCTCAACCACCTGGTTTTGAGTCCAAGGGGGAGTATGTTGATCATCTTCAAAAGTCTATTTATGGACTCGAGCAGTCTTCCCGAGCTTGGTTTGATAAATTCAGCAAGGCAGTAGTTACTCATGTTATGACTCAAAGCCAAGCTGATCACTCGGTATTCTTTAAGAAGACGCAAAGAGATATCGTGATTCTAATTGTCTACTTAGATAATATTGTGATCACTGGCAATGACAAAGCAAGTATCCAGACATTGATTCGCTATCTTGGTTCCATCTTTCTCACCAAAATCTTGGAAAGCTCTGTTATTTCTTGGGTATTGAGGTCACAAGATCAAAAGCATGGATCAATCTGTCTTAGAGGAAGTACACTCTTGATATTTTGAAAGATACAGGTTATTTTGGCTCCAAACCTATAACTACACCCATGGAGAGCAATCTAAAGTTGATGTCAGATGATGGTGATTTGGTAGATGAGGGTGATTTGGTTGAGGATCCAGAGATGTATCGAAGACTCGTGGGTAAACTCATTTACCTAACCATTACTCGACCTGACATCTCCTATGTAGTTATTGTTATGAGTCGATTTATGACTAGTCCTCGAGTTCCTCATATGGATGCAGTTACTCGTATCTTGAAGTATCTTAAGAATGTCCCAGGATGTGGTCTTCTTTTTCGATCATCTGGACATCTTCGGATTGAGGGATATACTGATGCTGATTGGGCAGGATCACCTTGAGATCGCAAATCTACCACTGGTTATTGTACTTTCTTAAGGGGTAATCTCATGACTTAGAAAAGCAAGAGGCAATTAGTTGTGACACGCTGTAGTGCTGAGGCAGAGTATCGAGTAATGACACATACTACTTGTGAGCTGACTTGGTTAAGAACACTTGTGCAAGAATTTGATGTTCCAGTATGTGGTCCAACACCTCTCCATTGTGACAATCAAGCGACAATTCATATTGTCAACAATCCAGTCTTTCACAAACGAACCAAGCATATTGAAGTTGATTGTCATTTCATTCGATCTAAAGTAGAGTCTAAGGAAATCACCACTCCGTTTGTTCCTTCTGGTAGTCAACTTGCCGATATCTTCACCAAAACTTTACCAAAGACTGTCATTGACTCTATTTGTAGCAAGTTGGGAGTTACAGATATATACTCTCTAGCTTGAGGGGGAATGTTGTAAATATTGATTGTATGGACCGAATCTATAGTTTAATTTAGGCTTTAGATTGAGCTTAATCTGTAACTTAATTTAGGCATTAGATTGATTGATTGATTGTATTGATTGTAGAAACTAATTTAGGATAGTTTTCTTATTTACTTGTAAAATGTGACTATAAATCTTGAGCTCCTAGAGAGAATAATATATCTTTTTTATTATCTAAAATATCTTTGACACAACTAATGACCCACCTGGGCCAAGGATTTCTTCTCCTGCTCATGCTTAAGGGTTCTCCTACTTGACTTCTAAGACATGCATGACAAAAAATGTTTTGGGGCCCACCTAGCAATCTATTTCAATTATAAGTAATTTCTGTAAGAGATCTATGAGAAGTTTAAAGTAATGTGTAAACAGAATTTAGCTAATAATTGCAAAATTCAGTTTGAGTTCTACATCTTTGAAGTTAAAAAGTCTTATGGAATACATATTTGTGGCAAGGTTTTAAATCATGGTATCGGGATATGTAAAGGTCACGGCTGTGGTGTAACAGTAATAGGAGTATCGGTTGATGAGCAATTTTTTTTAATCATTAGCAAACCACTTAAACATCACTGATATGAATGGTTTGACTCTAATTTATGACATTTTAGTGTTTTTAATGTTATGACACACAAAAGATGTTTAACTTGTTGATGTAGAACCAAATGAGAAAGAAAGCAAAGAGAAGAAGAGAGAGGGAAGAAGATAGAGAGAAAAGAGAAATTCTGTTATTCCATTTAATCAAAAGTGCAGAAACTATATCTCCAATGCCTTTATATAGGCCAGTTCAAGATAGAGAAAACCCAATCTAATCCTACAAACAAGAAAC
This sequence comes from Nyssa sinensis, assembly GCA_008638375.1. Taxonomy (NCBI): domain Eukaryota; kingdom Viridiplantae; phylum Streptophyta; class Magnoliopsida; order Cornales; family Nyssaceae; genus Nyssa; species Nyssa sinensis. Next base: position 31,471,865 of record CM018034.1, read on the forward strand.
TAATTTAAATTAAAACTTATTCTGAAATAAATAAAAAACTTATTTAATTCTTCTTCCTTCACCTAAGATATATACGGAACTCATGTCTATGGTCCCGATCACTTGTAATAGAGTTTATGTAAAAATTTTAAGTCAAACTAATAAAAAAATATCATCTATTAAGAGCAATATTGCACTAAGCCAACAATAGTAAATAATTATTGGTCAGACAATTCCAATTTCTACAATACTGCAATTAAAATAGAAATATTATTAGCTATTAATTGAGTCCATTACTACATGATCAATAATTCATACCTTACTGATTTCTAAAATCACCACCACAATGTCCCAAAGAGCTCTAAACATACTTCAAAATTTCAAACTTGGAAGTTGTAAACTACTAGTCTAGGCTTAGCCTTCAAAATCAAAATCTACCCACCAAATCACAAGACCCAAGCTCCAAATCACAAGATCCAGGCTCCAGAACTTAAGATCAAAGCTCCAAATATGTAGATCTAAACTCGAAGTTAGTTGATCTAAATAATGTTAACAAATTGGAACTCTTAACTATAAAAACCCAACTTTAGATGATCTTCTATAAGCTTTGAATCATGATTTCTTAACTCAAAAACACAAGTTGGACTTCAAAATTAGTTTCAGAGGTTTGGAGATGAGATTGAGTCAACTAAAGGCCAAAAAATGAGTTAAGAACCTCACTTTTATACCCAGGTTGCCGAATAGGACCATAACATCCATAATGGTTTATGCTGTGAATTTTTTTCCCAATTGATAAATCGGTTGACCATCAGGATAGGTACCTCAAAAATCTGCTACTTAACAGCTGTTACATTATTTGACAGAATAATTTATTCAATGATTTGTGGTGCCACATTCAATGGGTGCATTTTATTACTTTCAAGCTTAATATGAAGGATCTGAATATCTCTATCTAATTTGATGGGTCCTATGCCTTTTAATGGAACACTTTTTTATACTTACAGACTTACCTGAAGAAAAAGGAAAAGAAAAACTCAATAGTGAAACAAGCCATATTTGAAGTGCTCATTCGGTAAATTGGATAGGTGATTGTCGATACTATCAAATTGTATTTCAACTCTATTATATATATATATATATATATATATATATAGAGAGAGAGAGAGAGAGAGAGAGAGAGAGAGAGAGAGAGAGATGTTACTTAATCAATCTGAGCACACTGAAAAGCCAATCAATGTGATATTAGACATGCATGACATCTATAAGCATGATCCCATACAATATGGGAAGCCCACACTCCCCACAGTAGGCTGCTTCCTAGGTACATTTGCCATGCATGACATCTATAGGTAAGACAGATTCATATCCTCTACAATATGGGGAGCCCACACTCCCCACAGTAGGTTGCTTCCTATGCATTGTACCTAGTGATTGATGAGACATTTATTCAAAATATAGGTTAACTTTATCGACAATGTACAAGAAAATAATGCAATCGTAGGAAAAGTTATTGTAGAAGATATGAACCTAGGTAAGCCCTAACTATAACTATTCTCAATTACCATGTAAAACCAATAAATCTAATTTACATTCCTCAAAGAAACCAATAAAAATAACATTATTTTAAAAAGAAATATAGAAATTTCCTTATATGTTATTCAACTTAGATTTTTTAAAAGTAAATTACACCAACCTCCATTGTAGTTTAGCTTAATTAAAGTTACAATCCCATCCTAATTTTTAGCATAATTACACTGACCTTCCCTGTAATCTTAGAAGCATGGGCACAGATATGGATATGACAAGGACACGTTGACACAAGATTTTTAAAAAAGTTGAACATGGAAACGTTGGGAACATGCTAAATAATATATAATTATATATATATATATATAATCATGTAATTCAATTCTAACATTATTTTAATCAATTTCATGACAACATATCAAAAATTAATGTTAATAATAAAGATTAAAGACCCATTTTATGACAGGTTTCATTAAATTGATTTACTAAAAAGTAAAATAAATTTTTTGAACTGCTTTACTAATATAAAAAAAACATATTGCTAAAGTACACAAATTAAAAAATTAAAAATATAAATTATTACTATTTATTATTATTATTTAATTCAACAAATAATAAAGATCAAAGTGGACCAAGCAAAGAAAGGATTTATTTATTTTAGATCTTTTTAATAATAAAAGTTTTAAATGGGTTAAATATAGAGTAAAGTAATTTAACGAATTTAATAAATGTTATCAAAAAAAAATATTTATTAAATAAAAAACTATTTTTAACAAACCATATTTATGCTCTTTAAGCATCACAGCTATAGATAAAGGGGGGGGAGGGGGGCGTCCTCAAACTCATCCTATGAAACAAAATAAGAGCACCCATCGCACAGAGAGAGAGAGAGAGAGAAGTCTTGACAGAAGGATGGAGGAGAGAGAGAGATCAAGAGATCGCTAAAAGAGACAAACATAGAGATCGTAAAGAGAGGTCCCAAAGGAAGAATAGGGGAGAAAAAAAAAAGAATGTATGGGTATTTGATTTGGACGGGCATCACCTGGGTCTCGATGATTTGGTGTCAATCATTGCGATCTCGCACAAGCACAACATGTAGGGCACTATCCCTCTTCTCCTTTCTTTTTCTTTACCTTCTTGATTGAGATTTGATTGATTCCCTACTCCATTAATTTTTTCTTTTTCTCCTCTCTTTGAATATTCTGAAAAATGACCAACGAAAAATTGCCTCATCTTCTTCTCATGCATCACTGTCATCATGTCTTGCCCTGTCGAGAACTTGTTCAAAACACAAGAAAATATTTAAAAAAAAATACTCATTTTTAACGTGTTAGGCGTTTATTTGAGCGTGTCTGTAACCAAATGTGTCTAACACTGATACTTTGGCCTTGGGAACGTGTCCATGCTTTTATCAGTTGACTTTCATTTTACTATAATTTTTGTGACATTAGCTTATTATGTTAACATAAAACTCAATTTTTCTTTTAAATGCTATTTGAGTGGCATTTCATAAGAATTTCATTTACATTTCCGTCTGTAACTTCCTCTTCCACTCCCTCGTTAACTTCCTCTGTGTGTGTGTGTGTGTATTGTATAATTTTGTTTGGTTAATTATGTAAGTTCATAATCATGCACCTCTCTCTCTCTGTGCGTAAGTTCAGTTTAGAAATTGGATCACACTTAAAACACCAAAGCTAATTCCTTCGGTTATAAGTAATTCCAACGGGAATTTGAGTCTCCAAATCAAATGGGATAAACCCAGATTAGAGGAATGATATTTAATCAAGAGGCCACTGAAGGGGAAATAATATTTGATGCAGTAGGTGGCAAAAATCAGATAAAAAAACTCCATGATTCCGAAGATAGTAGCCACGATACTGAGCAATCTGATGATTAACATCAGGAAAGGGATGGAGCAGTGCCAAACCATGAAATGGATCAAGCCTCTCTGATCAATGGACAGGAACATCAACTAGTTTTGAGGATTCCACATGCAATGAAAAAAGAACAAATAAATGGGAAACTTAATAGAACAAAGAAACTACATGAGTGGCTAGTTATATTTTAGAGAAATTAATTTTCGAGAGAGAAGGAAAGAAAGATATTTTTGAGAGGAAGGTTGAAAGAGTTACAGAATCTAGGTATTGATTTTTCTTAATACATGGTCCATTCCAAAGTAAACAAGTTGAAGACAATCTGAGATGCTTCCATCATCGTATTTACCTACCAAAACATTTCTGGCTTGCTCTCTCTAAAACTCACTTTCTACAATTTTTTGGTTGTAATCAAGCCATGAAAAATCACTGTACCTCTCTCTAAAACTCACTCTCTTTACAATTTTTGGCTCTCTCTAAAACTAACTTTTTCTTTCTAAAATTTTCTGGGTTTTCTCATCAAATAATCCATTAGTTCAATTTAATTAATTAAATCCACCTAAATTTCATTGCTAAGGTAGGCCACCATTAACAGAGCACGTATATATGTTCATGGTAACAATTGTAGGAGATGACGCATTGCTCACTTCCACCATATAATCTGGATTTGTAATACAACACACTATCAGTATTCGGTGCTGACGTAGATTGAAGGTGCCTTTGTAGCAAACCGGTGACGAAAAGGCTTGGTTGTAGAAGAGATGGTGGGAGGTGGCGACATGGTGGTTACTTGAGAGTTTGAGAAGTAAACGAAAGTTGCAAAAAGGAAGTGGCTGAAGAAAGTATTTCTATAACTTCGTTGTAGCATATCTTTTCCAATGGAAACTTGTATAGTAAGTGGGGGTAATACCGGTATTTCACTGTCTCCATTAATGCCATTTCCAACCAAAGTCTGCCAAGAGAAGTCAGTGTAATTATGCTAAAAACTAGGGTTGAGTTGTAATTAAGCTAAACCACAGGGGAGATTGGTGTAATTTACCCATTTTTTTAATTAGGCCATCATGGACAATACTAGATGAATATCCATAATTATCATAATAAAAAATGTATGGTCATATGATTAAAATCCATTAAATTTAAATCAGTTTTTCTTTCATTTCTTACTGTTGTTTTCACGGTAAAAACTGAGGTTTTAAAATCTTTCAAATTCTACGCTATATGGAGTGATATTTGGGTATTAGAGCAGTTCTTCTGAATAAACTCTTCTGTAAAATATTTATAGAGATTTGCCTCAGATAGAGACAGCTGATGAAAAAGAGGAAGTTTAAAAGTGCAGTTTTGACTGAAGAGAGTGGTGGACATAGGAATTCCATGAAAGCCACTTTTTTATAGTTCTTTGGATGCAGTGCGCAGTGGGAACACCAATCACACGACCCTCTCTTGAACCTGTTGATCTTCCTCAAAGAAAGATACCAGGAACAAAAGGCGTCCAACACTTGTTTATTCTCACGAATACCAAGAGTTAGACAAGAGAAATAATTCTCAATAGAATTTTATTATTATTCAAAAATTGTCGCTTTCATTATATATGGCCGTATTTATAAGCCTCAAACCCTAATGGCCTAAAAGGCATAAAATAAAAGAAAAATACGAATTTTACCAAAAAAATGGCCCAATCCAATAACTTGCTAAAATTGAAATACAACAAAAAATAAGACGCTCGGTGAAAACGGAAACAAGATCCGAGCATATTTGACCCATATTCAGCTAGAATCAAAAGTTACTAAAAATGATAAAAATTACTAACAACTAACGTTTGACCCTTGTGCACAAAGTTATGGCCGTTTAAAGATAGAAGGTTAACTCTTGCTACTTTTTGCTCCACAGCGATGCCCCAATGCCGCCAATTACGCATCTGCAATGCGTACTACATCAGCTTTGGAAAGAAATCTTAACTGATATTGGCTCTTTCATCATAAACGTGAGATTTAAACTGAAGTTTGAGGATGGATTGAAGCTGTGGAAAGATATTTTCTGAGAGGATGTTGCTCCAAATTCCAATGGAAGAATTTCCAGATATTTTTTCAGATTGCATTGAATAAGTAAACCTGGGTAAAGTATTCTGTGGATTGGGAGGGGGTGGTCAATCATTAAAATGTTGTGTTCGTTAGAAGATTGTAAAATTAGGAACGGGAAAGAGTTCTGGAATTCTTTCAATATCTCTATGACAAAATTTCCGAAATAATTGTGAATATAATGGTTTAAAGAAGGGACGCAAAAGCTTTTTTTTTTAAAAAAAAGAAAAGCTGTGAATTCCTTCAATCCCCACCAAAATGAGTTTCATTACATGGTTGGGGGTGAAGGATCAGTGCCTGACAATGGATCATTTGATTGATAGAAGGATGCAACTTAGTGATAGATATGCTACGTAAAGGAGGCCGCCAAATCAGTGGACACCTGCTCTCTTCACTGCAGGTGGTGCAAGAACCATGGTCTCTCTTCTTTTCTTTTCTTTTAGGATGTCATGATTGATGCCTCTATTGCCCTCTAATTTGATCTTGAGTTAGTAGATTAAGGCCAAGAATCTGGAAAGGTATTCAGCAAGTTAGATTTCGGTGTCTTTAGAAGGAACACTGGTCCAATTATACAAGACTGCTTGTTTAGGAATCTTTTTCTTTAGAGCCAACAAAAGTCCTGATGGGGGTTGGTCCGTTTCTTGATATTATTGAGACTTCATTTTGATTGGGGTTTTAGTAATATTGTATTCCCCATGTATTTGTGGCTTTTGCCTCAAAGTCCCCCACCCACCCCCCCTTCTTTTCACTATTCCACTTCCCCAACCCCAAAGAGAAAAGAGAAAAATTGTACTGTAGAAATACATTTAGCAATAATTCTATAAAAAATAATTACCTCCACCAGTGGCTTTTTCCCATGAAGCAACGAATCGACACTCCTTTCTGTCTGCAAAAGGGGAAAAAAAGTGTGAAATCAACTTTTGACTCCCACGGACCCTCCATCCATCCCACTGCACAATCCATCAAAAGAACTACAGCTTCCCCACAAACTCACCTCTTTACAACAAATATGTAAACATACATATATACACACACGCGCACTAATACTAGTCTTGTCACTACCACTATAAATATGAGGAGGCAGCTATACTGTCCTATAATGCCTGTGGTTGTCAAGATGTCTCAATTTTTTCTCATTAAACCTACATCGCATTATCTTCTCCAATGCATATTAAAATATATATATATATATATATATATATATATATATATTTCCCCCTTCTTTCTCAGATATTTTCTTTCATGGGGGATTGAGGGTAGGTGGTCTGGGTTGAATGTTGGAAAGAAGAACAGAGTAAGCAAACAAATTTAGCTGAGGAAGAAACTGAGCATAGCATTCTACCATATCCTTGCTCAAAATGGTCATCATTATGAGCGAAAAAAGCATTTTGCCAAACTTGCCTTTCCAAACTGTCAAAAAAGTTATACAAGACTAGGCTTCTTGTTAAATAAGCATGTAAATACCAATGTAATGTTTCTTAAATTATAAACAAAAGGTTTGAACAAGGCAGGAACTGAGCTACACATGTGACAGTGCTAAGTCATGGCAGTTTTAAAGATGGTAACTTAAAAACTATTTAAAAATTGTAATGAAGCAAAATATACATACTATGGTCCTTATCTGGATAGGGATGGTAGTTTCAAGTTCCCGAAGAACTCTAGGTGGTGGTGTCGGATGTGACTTAGTAGAATAGACTTCAGTTATGCATACAAGTACTCTGTTATGGTGTTGAATCAAGTTGTAGGAATTAAACTGCAAATGACATTCTACTAATGGATGTCTTCTATGTACTCACCGACATCAACTCTTTCCCCTGTATATTACATGTTTGTTATGCCCACATCATGTGTGTGCCTATTTATAAACTTACATTGCTCACCCATTTTCTCCACAACATTATCATGTTACATTGCATATTTTCGTTTTTACCTCAAATTGACATATTTTAAAACTTGTTCTGTGATCTACATCAATATAGAGATCCTCATTTTTCCTCCTTATTATTTTTTCTTGCTGGGAGTGTAAAACGAAATTTTTCATTTTTTTTTTAAACTTAAAGTTGTTCTCAAAATGGCATTAACTTCCTTGCTAAGTACACACCATCACAACTAAAATATTATACTCCTTACGTCATTGAATGGACCCGTTTGAGAATAACTGGATAATGATATATCATCAAACATTGGCATTATTTATTTTACTCAACAATGTACGAATAGTTCCTTGATTTTGGTTAAAGGATTATTGATTCCTTGCATTGAAAAAAATGGGAGAAAATATATTGATATGTGTTAAACCACCAACTCATCTAAATGCTCAAGTTATTAGAAATGGTGTAATTTTAATAATATATGCTCTAACATGCCCTCATGTGTGGCCAGATTGAGCCAACACCTCCAACAATTCATATTATGAGGGTGATAATGAGGTTTCAACACAGAACCTTTTGCCTGCTCTAATACCATGTTTGTCCACCAGTTGCTCCAAATGCTTGAGTTGTTAGAGAATAGGCCAATAATGTATATCAAGCTCTCAACAATATTAGTGTGATTTGACCTATTTTCAGAGATCAATTCTAAACCCCAGATCATTCCTTTCTCCGGTGTAGGAAATTGAGGATTTCACTAAGTCGATACATAGAAAATCTCGAATTTCAAGAACAATCAAGGAAAACCCCTCTAATATATCCACTGAATTAACAGTCCTCCCAATCACCTTGCAACATTTTGATCACAAAGGTTATGTGTCCCAAATCCCAAATGATAAAGACATTACAGTCAAGGCTTCACCAGTTTTTAAAATATCAATTAAGTAAGGAGTTCTAATAAGATTCTGATCAACCACCAATTCCAGATGCCTAAGAGATCCATGATATTATTTATTTATTTATTTGCTTGATTAAACCAAATTTATGCCAAGTCATTAAGATATCAAGTAGCATTTAAAAAATTATTTCAATTATTAATAGTGCCTCTGTTGCCACCCTGTGAATCCACCAAAATAAAAAATGCCCTCATCCCAATATAGCCAACCCATCACTGTATTGTCCCCCACTATGCACATGCATCATATGTGACGTGTCCACCACTAAGAAAAATCCCATGTCAAATAAAGAAATTAAATTTTACAGGAAAAATATTGGTTGATCTTGTGAATTTCTAGGTGACCCACATTTTGATCCGCAAAGTCTAGGACTGTAGCTCGTTTTGTGGTTAATACACTATCTAAAGGGTTTACTCTTTTGTATTCTAAAAAAGTTGCTAATGCTTATACAAACAATATCAACAACCTATATTCTAATGATGTAATACACCGACATAAGATTCCCAAATTCACATTGTAAATTGAGTTATTAGGAAGGTTTCAAGCCCTCTTTCCACCAGGCTCCCTCACCAAGTTATGGTGGCAACACCCCCTTAAGAAGAAATTAGGTGGGTGCTAGTGCAACCAGACAATGGGCCTATGATAAGAAAACTATACATAAAAATAAAAAATAAAAAAAATAATCAACGTGACATTTAGGAAATCTTTATCTTTTTTTATTGTATAAGACCTCAGTTTCACAACTACGACACCATTGACACAATCAACAATTACTTTACCTAGGCACTTTTAAGATATACACCATGCAATGACCCTTGCTACAAAAGGAGCAATGAGTAGTTTCCCTTATAAAGTGCCAGCTCATAAGACCAAAGGAGGATTGGGGAAGAGCACAAGAACCACTTAGTTTCCTGGAAGAAAGTATGCTTTCCAATTAGGTGTGGAGGATTGGGGATTCAGTCGCTAAAGCAATTTAATAGAGCTTTGCATGGGAAATGGTTATGGAGACATGGGTTTGAACAGGATAGCCTCTAGCACATAGCCTTTAGTGCAAGATGATTGAATGGAAGTATGGGAGTGAGGCTCGGGGGGGTTTGATTTTTTGTTGAGGATGGGAGGCCTTATGGGATGAGTCTTTGGAAGCACATCAGGAAACGTTGAAAGGAGTTTGTCTCTCATTTGGAGTTTTTGGTTGGAAATGGGAGAAGGATTAGTTTTTGGTCCAACATTTGGGGTGGTGGTGTGCCATTTTAGTGTAGATTTCATTGTCTCTTTCACATTGTGTTGGATAAAGGCGCTAGAATGGCTAATTATTTTCACTTATCAGAAAATGGAGTAGTGTGAAATCCTATGTATGTTAAAGCTTTTCAAAATTTGGAGTTGGACCATGTTGAGGCCTTCTTAGCTTGTCTATATGGATGTAGGGTTGAGGCGGATAGAGAAGATTAGATTAAATAGAAGTCAAGCCCTAATGGAAAGTTCAACATGAGATCCTACTACAATATGCTTTGTAAAAACTTAGCGGTTGGGTTTCCACAAAAAGGTATTTGGAGGGTTAAAGTTCCATCAAAAGTTTTATTTTTTGTGTGGTCTACAACTTTAAAGGCAATCCTTTCTTTAGACAACTTAGGGAAAAGAAGGAGACTCCTTCCTAACTGGTGTTACATGTGCAAGGAGGCAGAAGAGTCGCCCAATCATCTTCTCCTCCACTATACGATTGTTAGGGAGCTGTGTGCAATGCTTTGTATTGTTTTGGGGGTCTCTTCGGTTATGCCTAGATTGGTAAAGGAGCTTTTGGCATGTTGGAATGTGGCTTGCCCTTCAAAGAGGTGTTGGCATTCTCGGAGGGCTGCTCCTCATTTCATTATGAGTATTTGGTTGGAACGCAATCGCCACACATTTGAGAGGTTAAGAGTTTTCTATTCATAAGTTGAAGAAATGTAATATCTCGTATGTTTTATAATATTTAATAATTAGCCAAAATGTGAATAATGTATTATAATAATATAATAATTGATAAATAATGATAATTAGTGAATTAAAATAAGTTTGGTGACCTTTGGAGGTCATTTTGGACACATTTTGAGACAATAAGGACAAAATGGTCATTTTGCCAGAAACACAGATTTCTGCAAATGTAGTAGCTAGGAAATATTTATAATAAGACTTAAAATTTGTTAGGATTATATTCAAATTAAGAAGAATCTAGAACTATAAGCTAAAATGACTTAAAAAGGATATGAAGGAGAGATGGCCAAATAACACAATTGAGGGAAAAATGGAACAATAACACGAGGAAGCCTAAAACCCTAATTCCTTACCTATATAAGGACTCTTTCAGCTTGAGCCTCCCATTTTTAACACTCCCACACCCAGATCTGGGGCTCCTTTCTCTCTCTCAAATCTCTTCATTCTTCCTTAGATCCAAGTTTCTATAAACGTCCTAGATGCAAGAAGTTTCATATTTGAGGGATCCTACAACATTGACAGCCTGAGATCGAAGGAAAATCAAGCTAAAAGTGTCAAGAAAGAACTAAGGTTTCAAGATCTACATGATTAAGGTAGGGATTTCTAACCTAAGGATGGGAAATGGGTGTCTAAAGTAGGATCTTGTGTTTTGCATGTTCATTGTGCCGTTTATATTGAATGTTATATTGTTTAATATGTTTCAATGGTGTTGGTAGACCTTAATCTTACTCTACCCTTGTTTGGTGCCATATCTTGCAGCATTTGATTTTACTTTATATTCAAGATTGTATAAAATCATATGGAGAAGTCATATCTTGCATACTCTTGTATATGGTACATGTGTATGTATATCTTGAGAGACTATGGTGCATATCTTGTGTTTGTGAAAATGTTTATATAGACTACAAATACTATTAATGACATACTTGTGTGATGATTGAAGTATGATGTGCTTATGAAGTGTATTGGTTTTGTATATGTATTCATGTTAATTGGAATTGAGTGAAATTTTGGGAGTATTGGAAGCCCGTTTGGTTATTGGGTTGATTTGGAAATGGTGTTCGATGGTGTGGAGGATTAAAAAAAAGGAGCTTAGTGAAATGGGTAACTATTTGAGGATTTTTATGTATTTATGTGATAATTTGTTTAGAATAATGATTGAAATGAATTACATGTTGAAATTGTCATGTGGTATGTCACTACACGGGCACAAGCATAAACGATACATCATCTATGTTTTCTCCTTTTGTTAGATTCCTCTATATGGGGTGTTGTATTAACCCCCTACTAAATACAGGTAACAGGGAGGAACCTGAGGCATGAAGACCCATGTACTTGAAGACACTATTTTGGAATGCTTTTGAAGTTGTTGGCCTTGATAGCCCTTAATATTTTTGTGTTAGTGGCCAAAGTTCCTCCTTTATGTATATTGGAAATATATGTAACTCAACACTCTCTTTTGGACCTGTAAATGTATGTAATATTGTGAATGAAACATGTATAGGTTATATGAGATATTTAATGGAAATGGAGTCATGTATGTTGGTATAATTGAGGATATTAGAATGTATGGGCACTCATTCATTTTCATGTGTAAAGTTTACATTTTAAACTTTAGAATCATATGAGATGTAATGTATTTTGATGTTGATAAATGCACTTAATAGGTTGGATAAGTATTAGAAGAGAGAAGCACTTAAAAATATGTTAAGAAGATCACAAATTATTGAATTAAGGTAGTACAAGACATTTGCGTTGACTGATATTGAGTATTGAGTCAACTGAATTACACAGAATTGAGGTACCTTAGGTTACTGGACTTTTCAGTCGACTAATTTGAACTGAAACCAAAACTTTATAGACAATGAAAAAATAAGTTGACCGAAGTTGAGCCTCAGTTGAGTGACCATTGATTCAGTAGACTGAAAATGGGTTTCAATCGACTGAATGTCACAGACAGCTTATATAGTGCTGTGCACTTTGCTGCTCTCAGCACTACTTTGCTGAACCTTATTTAACATTGAATGTCATTTAAGTAGGTGTTCCATTTACTTAAGACATTACAATGTAAATAAGTATCCTCATTTGGAACCAAAAAAAATAATCCCAAAGGCTAATTCCTTAACAATAAAAAGTCAACTCCCCCTTCCAAGAACAAAATTCCGAATTTTCAAAAAATCACGCGTTGGGCCATAACTCGTTGAGTGGGTTACCCTTGAGATAAAATTTATTAAAATTCATTTTAGACTACCAGATACCTAAAGAACATTAATCAGGACTTGTGCAAGGCAAATTCTAACTATTTTAAATACCTAATTTTGTGAACCTTGGCAGGACAACGCTTTGATCAAACCTAAGCGTCTGGAACTTTGGGAAGATCATTTGTTTTTTTTTTTTTATCAGTAGGGAAGATCATTTGTTGATATTCCTTAATGAATCATCATCACTTCTCGAGTCTTTGGGGCTTGGGTCATGACAAAAAATGTATTATAGACACTTCTCATTTTTGGGTAGTAGGGAAACGAAATATCGCACTTGTCTTTTCTCTTGGGTAGACTGTTTGGGAGAGCTAAATTGTATGGATGGTCATGTGTAGTTCTCATTTTTTTGTATATGGGTTATGCTCCCTCTGGCATGTTTGTTTCTAATGCAATACTAATACTTACCTCAAAAAAAAAAAAAAAAAAAAAAAAAGAATGACCAGTACTCCAAGGGTGAGAGAGAATATCCATTTCATAATGAGAATGGAAGATAGCAGAAAGAAATACCAAAACTGATGCCAAGAAAGAGAATAAAATGATGCAGTTTCATCTTGCTAGTATCATACATAATGGTGTGGTGACCACAATTCTTTGCTTTTGTCGATATATTTACACCTACATTTACTATTAATGAAATGATTGACCATTGGTTTGCACAAAAATCTGAAAACTGAAGGGATGCTGCATATAAATCTTAAGGTAAAAGGTTACTCTATTCAATTTAAAAAACTTTTAACATAGAATATCTACTTTATTTTATCAAATGGTAGGTTTATCACCTCTCAAATTTAGTCTAAGCATGAAGAAGGGTATCTTCCCTTATTAAACCAAATGAAATGTAATGTTTATTTCTATTAAGCATATAAGTATTCTGATGGACTTTTAATACAATAAATATTATAAACAGCAAAAAGTTGACCAACTTACCCGATGTGTAATCCAGTAGTGCCTCTCCCTCATTTCAATCAAAAAAGGAAACGTTGGAGGAGCTTTCCTCTCTAGAATGCTTTTCTTACAATTTCTAGTCCGAGCTTCCTGATCCCCTAAAGTGACAGTTTCAACTCCTCCAATCTGTATATTGGTGACAAAAGTAGTCCATATGCAACCACATTACATATGACAATGCAAAATAACTAAAAGAATTCATGAAGAATTGGACATCTCTTACAGAACTCACTTTGTCAACTTTACATAACTTGCAAAACTTTTAGTTAAGAGTTCCTAAGAAGCTGGCAAGTTACAGAGATGTTAAGCATATAAAGGTTCTCGGATAATTTAATTCTAATTTATTTTGCACCTGAGAATTTGAATTGCTAAAAGAAACTTTAAAATAGGAGAAAAGGTTACAACTATAAAATTACAACTGTACTCATTATTATGCATATATTGCGAAAACACAGTTTTAACACAGCCAAAATGGTGAGTGTAATGCCTTGAGGAAAAGAAATATGGTAATCTGAAAAAGTTATGAGTGTTATTATTAACTTCGTTCTTCATATACATGCATGCACACAAATGCAGATATGTATACATATATGCATTAATGTCTAAAAGCAATATTTTAATTTAAGTCTAGACGTCAAGGTTAAACAAGAAAAGAAGGCAGCATTTTGGTGTGAACCGCATAACCAAAAAAGATCGTTCTTTCCCTCAGTCCTAACTGTTTTCTCAGACTCCACCATAGCAAGGTACATATTTGAGTAATCTAATACAATAGCTCAACTTCAAATAAATAATAATAATAAGGGCTAGCCCAGTGCACAAGGCTCCCACCACTATGGGGTTAATAATAATAATATGATGAAATGAGTTCTAGAAGTTGTGGCTAGAGACGTAATATGGTATACTGAAGAGGCACATTAAGAAAAGGTAGCATCTGTTTTAAGAATGTCCCATAGCAATTCATACAAACCAGGTCAGATAGTGTAGGATTCTTTATTATATTCTCCAGCCGCTCCCCATGAGCAGTACCAATAAGCATGACTCCTCTCTCTGCAATCGAACGGCAAGCATGAACTTCAGCTTCCGTGCCAATCTCATCCACAATGATCACCTCAGGCATGTGATTCTCCACTGCCTCAATCATAATTCTGCCTTGCATGGATGGTTCGGGAACCTGCATTCTTCGTGCACTCCCTATTGCCGGGTGTGGAATATCTCCACCACCTCCAATTTCATTGCTAGTATCAACAATCACCTATCAATTTGTCAGTCTGCTGTGAAAACCCATTTTCTGATACAGAAAACACTCAAAAGAAGGCAAACATGAGAGAGAGAGAGAGAGAGAGAGAGAGAGAGAGAGCAATGTAGTACTATTACACTCAACGCACCACTCTTTTCTGAAGCTCTTCTGACAAGACACGAGCAATTTCTCGCATAACAGTAGTCTTACCAACACCAGGCCTGTTATATTAAAGAGAAACTAATTATAAAAAGTCATAAAACAATGTTATATTATGCTCCTCATTGCACTTTTAACCTTCTACAGAAAAAACTTGTGACCGAAAATGTATGAATTTCTGAGTTGATGAACTGATATCATCCAGGCTCAGTTCATTTCTTACAGAGCTGATGGATGGGGACCAATAGCCCTGCATCGTGGTAACAAAGCCACAACCAAGATTCTATACAATCACAATGCAAATAAACCCAATTTAAATTCAATGATAGCAAAATGGACAGAATTCACTGCCACATAGAACAGAATTAATTTCCTCCCGTTGAATGTCTTGACAATGACACCGAGATGCTCCCTTCAATATTTAGCCCATGGGCATCTGGTTGTCTAGCAAGGAGCATTCATGTAATTTACTCTTTAGTGGGCCTAGTATTTCCGGCAATTGCAATGGCTTCTTTATCTCTTCATGTCTTTAAAAGATTGTTTAGATCTAGATATCTCATCCATATTTCTTTTTTTCAAAAATTAGACTTGTATGAGGTATCATAACACAAATATCTATTTAGTGAACCAAGTTTGCACCACTTACCTTCCAACAAACAAGATGCTTTCTCCAAAATCAAGTAGATCCTGAACCATGTCAATGTGACCAATGACTGCCCTGCCAACACGGCAAGTTAAACCAACTACCACCCCTTTTCTACTTCTGATTGCAGATATCCGGTGCAAGGTACCCTTAATGCCAGCTCTATTGTCCCCTCCAAATTCGCCAACTGCATTTTGAGCGTACTCCAACTCTTTCATTGACACCTGGCTAATGATATGTCTTTTAAAAAAATCAAAACCAGGTGTATTTTAATCTTTGAAATTTTAAATTAGGCGCAGAATCAACTTATACCTAGTGCAAAAACAGATATTTTTCCCCATAACCAAGAACCCTAACTGTACTTTTTATGACTAGGTAAACTCTAAATAAATGCAACTTATCAACCAAAAAAAAAAAACTCCAAATACATGCAACCCACGAGCAATAGTTATTAGGTAAGCCCAGAGGCTCAAGTAAGAGAATTCATGCTTCCAGAGGCACAAGACCCCGACTGAGTTATCCCATGCACATAGTGCAAAATAGATATTCTTGCATGCCAGAATGGATTTTTGCTGGATTCAACTTTGTCAACCTCATCTATGAATTATATACTTTTATCATTATTGTCACACACTCCAAATATATAGTCAGTCTAGCATTGAAAAGTGTTCAATCCATAAATGCACATCTCTCTTAATAAAATAATACAATAGAACTCTATTTTAGGGCATGAAATTAATAGCATTAAATGCTAGGACTAACATAGAATTGGAAATTTTCGTGACAAGTGTATGTAGCTCTAGAACAGCGCTTGTATTAAAGACATTAAAAGTCATATATTAAGGCTTGGAAGCACAAATGAAACAATTAAGGCAAAAGATGAAGTCAAAGAACTCAACAAAAATCAAGCTTAATAAATAAAGAGTGTGCAAGCATCAACAAGGCTAAGGAGTCAAGTTGGAGGACCAAGAAGACCAAAACCTAGGTCTTAGAAGACATTTAGTAATCTTGGTCGACCAAGGAGGAGCTTGGCCGAACTCAGGTCCAAAATTAGGCAACAAGAAAATAGCAATCGACCAACTTACAAGTTGGATGAGCAAATTTGGGCCATTTAGCCAAGACTAACAAGCCTAGTGGACCAACCAAGTGGTGGCCGACCAAAGAATGTTTAGAACCTAACCCAGAAAATTACCTCAACAGATTTGGCCAACTAAGTGAGTGATTGGATGACCAAGCTTAAAAGCACGAAGCAACATGGTCAACTAGACTGCATCTGGTCGACCAAGCTTCAGTGGAGTTCAAAAAATATAGCCATTAGGGGCTTTGGCTATAAATATGTGAGAGATCTGGATAATTGAGGATTGATAAGAGATAAAAAGAGCTTCCATTGTCATACCGCACACTTATTAAAAAACATTAGTGAAACCCTAAGTGAGTGTGTGCACAAATCATCTCCATCATCATCCAACTAAGCTAGTGTCTGAAGCAATTCTTGAAGACATCTTCAACTAAGCTTGGATTTATGCAAAGTGCAAACAAAGTATATCTACCTGCTTCGAACTATCGACCTATCTTACATTTGTTTTAATAATTTGTATGAGTTGGAAAGGATTCTAGGTGAACCCGACTTGTGAAAAACCCAGGGAAATCTAGTGCTTAGACATTAGATTAGTTGTAAGTTAGCCTAGGAACAAAACTTACATTGTGAAGGTTGTTGGCTGAACCTTTAACACCCGTTTTATTTTTAATGGAAAATCCAGTGTGTGAATATTGTCTTCATGCTCTTTAAATTCAAATTATGAACTGATGTACGCTTGACTTGTATATTTTGATCAATCAATTCATATATGTTTCACATGTTGTTCTTGATGATCTTGATTTGTTTAAAAAAAATTTATAAACAACAAATCAATTGAGCATCTATCAAGTGGCATGTGTTTTACTAAGCGATGGCAAAATGCCCCTCCCTGTATAGGACAGGTTTGGGGATAAAATAAACAAGGTGGGGTGGGGAGGGATGGGGATGGGTTTATGTAGCCCCACCCCGCCCCGATTATATATTTAAAGTATATAAATTTCCTTCGATATTTTCATATTTTATTAAATTCTCACATATATATATATATATATATCTATCTAATCTGCATATTTATTACATATATAAATTATTTGTATATATATGGATATATAGTATATATATGTATTTGTAATAATATTAGTTGATTAATTTCAATTTTTTAAAATTAAAAATTAATTTTTAGTCAGGGACAGGACGTGATAAAAGGGTCAGGCAGGGAACAGGGAGGCTATTTTTAACCAAGGCAGGGATGAGGGAGGGGGGCCTGCCCCGTTGCCATTCCTAGTTTTACTGTGGTTGTGAGCTGGTAAGAGTTTATAATTGCTCGAGTCTCAAAATTGTTGAATCATTAAATAATAGCAATCAAACTTAAGTTTCCACAAGACAAACTCCTCAATAGAAGATATTAGGGGAATAGGACCAAATCAATTAGAAATTACCAAAAGTAATCTCTTGGGCTTAATTGCAATCAAAATCCAAATTTAAAGTTCTAAAAATTCTAAGTTATACTATAAGCCCCCCTTCCCCCCCCCCCCTCCCCCCTTCTCTTTTTTTCTCTCTTTTCTCTCTTTTTCTAGGACACTTTTCAAATGGCATAGATTTGGAATTTGCAATTAACTTAATTTTTGGCATGCATGACAAACATAGAAGAGAGATTCAATCCAATGGTTGGTTTGACAAAAAAATGAATCATGTGAAAATTTATTGAAAGGTGTAAGAATAGTTATTCCTACAACGTGTAAGTTTATCTTGCACTTTATAGGGGTAGGGGTATTATGTTTCTTTTCTCTTTGTATAAAAGGTTCCAATATCAAAAATAAGTAGTCAATTTATAAAATATACAATTACATAAGGAGAAAGAAAATGAAGCAAACACTAAGTGGGGGAAGAATATTAATTTTATGAACACACCAACACAAACAAAGGGTAACTCTAGCCACTCGAAAGAATGTACCTCAGTGTTTCTCAAATACTGCCCGTCAGATCCATCTTGGTAGCGTGCTACTGGTAAGCGACCCAGATCCAATATAACCTATTGACATATAGCAGTGCCAAGAAAAAAGCAAAGTCGTTTTAAGACTATTATATTTTATACTTTAAAAAAGTTAATAAATAAAAATTGTTTTTCACGGTGATGCACTTCAAACTAACTCCCATCCACCTTAAGCAAGTAGCTATATGCTGACTTTCATGATTACACTATCTTTTCCATCTGTCCTAGTGTTGAGTGGATTACCCCCAATAAAACATGGAATAATGACGAGGCTCAGTGAGAATTTTTTTTTTGATAACTCAGTATTCGACCCTTCAGGCCGACTAATCTAGAGACCAATCCCACCATTCACTAGACAGGGGCCCGATTAAAGCCGATGTAGCGCCCTGTATGGACTGACCCCAAGAAAAAGTAGCATCCGTTGGGTTTCGACCTAGCGACCTTGGGGCGCAAGCCCCTTAGTTGTTGTCTACCACCCACTTGGCCACCCCCCTTAGGGTTAAGGCCCAATGAGATTTGATGGGTTGATAATAATAATAGTAGCACTTTTTTTTTTAATAGGTAAGCTGGCCCTTGGGATGGGAGTTGAACTTAGGACCAATGTTTTAAAAACCAGACCGGACTGGCAGGTCGGACGGATAAACCATGGACCGGTCCAAGTTTCAGTCCGTTTAAACTCCTAAAACCGCTTTAATTTTAAAACCGTTATATTTTAAAAGAACTGGAAAAACCACTGGTTCAATTAAACCGCCAACGGTTCAAAAGAACTGCCTAGCTCACCAAATTAGAGAACCACAGACAAAATTTTGTTTTAACTTTACACTTTTTTGAACTTTCTTTACCAACCATGCTTGAAGTACACACAGCACATGGGTCGGGTTTCAGCCATCTATTGCATTTAAACTTGACTGCTGGACTCTTTTATAGAGTGCCAACTCGTTGATCCTTCTGGATTTGTTCGATGTGGGATAGTAGGATGAGGAAAAAATATCAAGCAAACTTTATTAGCCTACAATTTTTTTACTTCTTATCTTTTATTCAACGTGGGACTTTTAAGAAAATACTAATACTAGTTTCAAAATGATAGATGCATGGAATTTTAGTAGAATTCAAAAGTTTTAAGAACTTAATGTAATAAAGATGAAAAAGGTAAATTTTAGTTCTGACTTAAAATTAGTTATTTATTTTATTGTTATGAATTTGAAATCATATAATAAAGAAATTACAGTTTTTGTATAAAAATTAGTTTCTTTAAATTTTTTATATCAGATTTTTATATTTAAAATAATATTTAATGCAATGTTTATAACATTATTATGTTGTTTTGAATATTATTATGTTCTAGATATTTTTAGATTTAGTAAGTTGACAAAAATTTACATAACTTTTGGTTTTTCATTTTTTCATATTTTAATAATTCTATATATTATTAAAATTAATAATAAATATATTTATGACATCGTGGTTCAATTCTGGTTGACCAAACGGATGAACCAGTGACCCATGACCCCGTTATTTTTCCGGTTCGTAGAACGGTCTGGGTTTCAAAACATTGCCTGGGACCTTGGGGATATTAAATAATAATAGCATTTTTTTCAAAAATGCACCATCTAATAGTTTATCTATACCAAACAAAAAAAATGCACCATCTAATAGTTTATCTATACCAAACAAAAAAAATGCACCATCTAATAGTTTATCTATACCAAACAACAGGCACACATTTGTCAATATAAAGGTATGTATTGTTCCTCAGCATCAATCCTGAACAAAATGGACTGGAAGTTTCATTTATTAGAAGATTACAGTCAGTCAGGCTTTCTTTTGACCAGAAATGCTCCATGAATCAAAATTGTGTCACTTATATCAGAACACCAACTATAACATATACATATCAAAACTCACATGGATTTAAGAATATCACCTCTAATAGTTGAGCTTTTTTGGATTCACACTGAAGACTATCATGCAAATCACCTGGAAGAATCTGTCGAACAGACAAAATAATCAAATTTAGAAAACATCGTCCTCAAAAGATATAGAACGAAGATACTTCCCATTGGTAACCACTTGAATCAGAATGTCACCAGATAAACAAAAAGTTGATTTACAATCAGATTTGTGTCTTGTGAGAGGATTCTAAAGAATGAGCCCAGCCAAATCTCAAAATTTGAGCCCCTTTCGTCTTTATTTTTTATTTTTTAATTTTTTGGATAAGAAATATCTTTCCTCTTACTTATCAAAAAAAAAAAAAGAGGAGGAAAAAAAAGAAATCTCTTTCCTCTTAGCCATACTGAGTTTTGAGACTGAAAAAGTGTTTACCCAACTGCTATTATAATATTTGTTTCTCTTAACAATCTATACATTTTTGTATAAGCCCAAAATAATATAACAATAGATGAGAATTTTAGAGGATGAAAATAATCTAACAAAATATTATAAGAAACAGCTTCACAGCGACAAGTAATGAAAAAAAGATGAGAGAGAGAGGGAGAGAAATAAAACAATAAAAAAGCATTTAAATAAAAAAGTCCAATAACTTGAGTTTCATGTTGGTTTGAGGGTGAATATGAGCAAGAGTGAGATTATTCTAGTGGGTGAGGCAGTGGGGATGGAGCTTATGGGCTATGGTTTGGGATGTGAAGTGGATTCTTTGCCTGCAAAGTATTTGGGCCCAAGGAACTAAATTTCGTGTCGTTTCGGATGTTTCGGCTGAAATGTTTCGGTTTCGCCGGAAACCTGAAACGAAACCGCGGAGGAATCACAATATTCCAGTGTTTCGATCGAAACACTTTGGTTTCAATTTGTTTCGCACGAAACGACATCGTTTCGAACGAACTGACCGCCTGATTCAAAACCATGTGCGCGAAGCTAGGATTCCTGTGCGCGAAGCCAGGAAAAAGCAGAAAAAAAAAAAAAAAAAAAAAAAAAAAAAAAGAAAGATTTTGCCTAAAATGTCTGAAAAGTGAAAGAAAAGAGGAGCTAACCTGATTGTTGTAGAGCATACGACTCTAGACTCGAGCAAACCAACCGCAGCCGACCATTTTTCTTCCTCTTCCTCAGTTCTTCTTCTTTCTTTTTCACTTCTTCAGTTCAGAATCTTCAGATCCGCTTTCTTCTTCTTCATTTCTTCACTTCTCGCCACTGCGACGCAACAACGCTGTGTATCACTCTCTCGATCTTCAGTTATTCACATTTCGTGACTCACGGGTGACAGATCGAAGCCCCTCTGGCCCTCTCTCTGTCGTCGATTCAGCAAGACATTACCATCCGATGCTGACCGAACTAAAGTCACGACTCTCATTTCCCTCTCCCCGACCCCAGGTTTGTTTCCACTTTCTAATCTTTCACTTTCTTTTTCTCTTAAGTTCCTAATCAGTAAGTTAACTTTCATTTATATATATATATATATATTATGTATTAAAACTATATATTATGGTGTATATTAAATTTATTGATTAAAAAAAAAATATATATATATATATTGTATTAATTATATTAATAAAAATATATATAATATATATTATGTATTAATTATATATTAGATTAATATATAATAGTTAATTAAACTGATTAATATTGTTATGTATGTTTTTATATTTAATATTATATTTTTATACCTAATATTATTAAATTAAATTAAATTAATAATATAATATAATATAATATATTAAAGATATATAATTAATTATTTAATTAATTTGATATAATATATGTATATAGATATATATATATATATATATTAGTATTAGACTAGTTAATATAATATATCATATATGCTTAGTTATTTAAATTTTTATAATTAATATCAATTTAAATTAATAAAATAAAAATTAAGTACGTATCAAATTATGTATTAATATTTTATTTATTACATACATGCTTAGTTATTTACATACAAATAATATATTAAATTATATCATTTATTATTAATATTTATTTGATAAAAAAATATTATTTTTTTAATATTTGATAAAAAAAATGTTATTTATTACTATTTATTTTCTTAAAAAATATTATATATTTATTTATTTTAATTATCTAATTTAATAATTTAGAAATAAAAATTTATATGTTTATTTGTTCCTATTATATTATTTTTAGATAGTACTGTTAATATTTTTTAATCATAAAATTATTAGTTTTTTTATTGTAGATATGTCATCGAAAGGTAAGAATGTGGATTTAGAACTACCAGAAAAGAAAAGAAAACGTAATATTGGATGGAATTATGGAGAGAAAATTATAGATAATCGACAACATGTGCAATGTAATTTGTGAATCTATGTCCCTTCATTTGTCCCAATTTGTGAATCTATGTCCCTTCAAAGATCTTCTTATGCCATTATTGTCATCTACATGATAAAAAAGTCAAGAAAGATTGTATTTCACACTGTACAATGAAAAAACAAGTACTTAGTCTTTAGTTTTTCAATTTAAATTAGTGTCATTTATCATGAATATGATGTATATGCCTTAAACATGCACAAATATTCAATAAATAGGCTTATTTGTATAAATAAATAAATTTTAAGTTATGTTTCTACATGTTTCCAATTTTTTCTCCGTTTTCATTATATTTCCGAAATATTTCCGTTTCCGGACAGACTGAAACTATACGTCGAAACGATATTTTGATCCTTGTTTGGGCCTACCTTTAGGGGCTTCTACTAGATCTGTTGTGATGTGGGATTCGGTGATTAAGAGATTCCAACACCAGTTTGCTGGGTGGAAGCGGCAATATCTTTCTAAGGGAGGAAAAGCGCCTCTTAACAAGAGTATTTTAACAAATCTTCCAACATACTACATGTCCCTTTTCCCTACTGGCCTAGGTAGAGAAGAAGTTGGAGAAGATTCAATGAGATTTTTTGTGCGAAGGAAAAGAGAGTGAAAGGAAAATCCATTAGGTTAGTTGGGAGAAGGTGAAGCAGTCTTTGGGAGGAGGAGGTTTGGAGTTCAAAGATTTAAAGTTGTTTAACAGAGCTCTTTTGAGAAAATGGACGTGGAGATATGCGATTGAGAATCATGCCTCGTAGCTGATAGTTATTTCCACAAAGTATGGTAGTGAGGAAGGGGGTGGTAGCGAAGGATTTGAGGGAGGCCTATGGGTATGGGGTGTGGAAAGCCATTCAAAAGGCGAAGGATGAGTTTAGCCAAGTAATGAGATTTGAGGTGGGGATAGGTTGGCGGTAAAGTTTTGGGAGAACCCTTGGTGCTTGTGATAGAAAGCTAAAGGAGATGTTTCTTTCATTATTTAATATTGCTTCTAATAAGGAAGCTTTGGTGGCAGATTGTGTAGCTTCAATGGGGAAGTAACCTTATGTGATTTCCTTGTTTTCGTAGGAACTTTCATGATTGGGGGGTTTGAGGAGTTTATGGCTTTATTAAGTAGATGTCTTGTGAGGGAGGGGAGGGAGAATGTGATGGTTTGGAAGTTAAATAAGAAAAAAGGCTCCATTGTTCAATCTGTCCCCACAAGCACCTGATGGGGAGGAAAGAAAAGCTCTTCCCTTGGCAATTGATTTGGAAGTCGCGACTTCCAAAGAAAGTGACTTTTTTTGTTGGGCGGTGGCTTAGGGAGCTATCCTCACAATGGATGATCGTCGTAAAAAAGGTTTCCATCTTCTAAGTCGGTTAAAGAGGAGAAAGAGACAGTGGATCACATTCTTTTAATTTTTTTATCGGTAATAATGCTTTCTTTGTATCAATCACAAGGGGCCCGAGAAAGGCACCCCAGACTATACAAAGAAAAGGGACTAGCTACAAAATCCAAGCCTAAGATCCTCCAAAAAGTCCAAAAGCCTATATAAATGCATAGGAAATTCTTCCTTAATCCAAAAAAAGAAAGTTCACAAAAAAATATCTTTCAGTTTCCAAGGGGATTCCACCCCTTCAAACAATATATAATTCCTTTCTCTTCACATAAACCACACAAGGCATATGGGGGCCATGGTCCATCAAATCTTTAGCTCCTTGCAAATCTTCCTACATCTCCATCCCAAAAAAAAGATGCTTCATCATAGCCAACATAACCCACACACAACCAAACATGCTAAAAAGCAAATTCCAAACATCCCACATGAATTTGCAATGCAAAAGTAAATGATCCACCGTTTCCTCCTTTTCTTTGTATAAGACACAACAGCTTGGAAGGTGATATCCTAGCCACTGCAAGTTGTCCGCCATCAAGATAGCACCCCCAAGTCACCTTCCAAGCAAAAAAACGTAGCTTTCTTTGGAACTCTAGACTTCAAAATCAACTGCCATGGAAAAGAGGATTCATTCTTACCCACCAAATGCATATAAAAGAACGAACCGTGGAGATCCCATCTAAACTTCCTTTCCAACTAATCCCATCTTCCCTCTCGTCCCGTATATCCACCTTACTCAACAGAACCAATAACTCATCGACCTCTCTAACCTCCCAATCAAAAAAATGTCTCCTAAACTTTGGACTCCAAACTCTCCTACCTCCCACTATCTCAATACAATTGGCCACAACGGCTTCCTTATCCAAGGCAAGACTGAATAGATTCAGGAATTTGAGTTTCAAAATCCACTCCCCATGCCACGGATCACCCACAAACTCACCCTTGTCCCATCCCCAATATGATATTTAATCCACGGGATAAAGCTTTCTTTACCCTTTCCTATAGCTTTCCAAACACCGCAACCATATGTCCCTGAAGGATCCCTAGGCAGCCACCCTCCTTTTTCGCACCCATACTTCACTTGAAGCACCTTCTTCCACAAAGCCTTATCTTCCTTAGCAAACTGCCACATCCATTTCCCTAAGAAAGCTTTGTTGAACATCCCTAAATCCTTAATTCCCAATCCTCCTTCCTCTAAAGATGCTTTCACTTTCTCTCAACTAACAAGTTGAATCTTCTTTCCTTCCTCACTGCTCCCTAATGAAAAATTGTCCATTGTAGAATGATGAAAGATGCATAGAATTTGGTGTTTTTTCTTTTTGGATGTAGTTGGGTGATGCCAGGTACCATTAGAGAGGTTTTTTCGGATGGAGGTGCAACCGTATAAGAAATGAGTTTAGGGGTGTTTGGAGAATGGCCCTTTATGTCTTGCATGGTGCTTATGGAGAGAGAGGGACAAGAAAACGCTTGAAAGAGTTGAATTATCTTATTGGGACTTCAAGGATAATTTTTGTGCATATATTGTATTCTGGTGTAAAGAGGAATTTCCATTGTATCTAGACACTTCTATATATTTTTTCAGGGGGATTTAAAGCTTTGACATTTTATAGCCTTTTCCCTATTTTTTTTGTAATTACGATTCGCCCCCTTCGAGCGCCTTTTAATGATATACATACCTTTTGCCAATAAAAAAAAAGAGAGAGATAATCTAACCACACAACGTAAATTAATGGTGTTTGATGTATGTAGTACTACCAATATTACCTGGAATGTGGATCGTTATAATACGTGGAACGGGAATGGGAGCAGGAACGAGAAGGTAGATCGTCAATTATTAATTTATTATAGAACGTGATACATTAGAGGTAGGCTTTTTGGATAGCTTTGTTGGAACAAAATAGGTTTATTTTGAACATGAAATAATTTTTTATCATATTTGTAATAATATGCATATATAAATATATACTAGAAAATTTCCAACGAACATGCGATCCAATTCACAAATCGCTAGGGGGAGCAAATAGTGGTAATTGTGAGTAAAACGTTGAAAAAAGAAAAATACAATAAAAATTTGTGTAGGAGAAATAGACATTAAAGAACTAGATAGTGGAACTTAAAGGTGGGAGGAACCAAAACCTTTTAAGAATAAATTGATCAATGAAAGAAATCAAGAGTTTGGAAGAAAAAGGTAGTATGATGTTTTGTGAGTTGGTTAGTTGTATTAAAAGAGTACCGGAAGGGATCTTTGGACATTATGACTGGATCATCATCTAAAGAATCTAATTAGGTGGAAGACAAGGTTTAAACAGCAAGGAGTACGAAAAAAGAGCCCACCATAAAGCTTTCACATACATGCAGGAATAACAAATGTTTTGAAAGGTACAAATAGCTAAAAGGAAACTTAGGACAGCCGCAATCAAGGTTAAACTATCTGAAATTAAATATAATACCCTTAAAAATTTTCTCCAACAAGGAGTTGATCTTCGTCAGGAGCCTCAGTTATCACTAAGTAAAAGGAAGACATATTGGTTTAAAGGAAAGCAGAAATTAATTGATCAGAGGCAAAACAGTGCGTAAACGAAAAGAAGTTGAGACGCTTAAAGGAAGGGAGTTAATTTGGTAGGTAAGATCTAAAGCAGTGTAGTTAAAGGCGAAAGGCGCCTTCAAGGCGCTAAGTTTCTATATTGCCTAAAAAGTGAAGCAACAAAAAAGTGCTAGCTTGAATGAAACAAAGCGCTAACTTATAAAAACAATTAAAAATATATATTATACATTAAAGATTCATTTATTCTAAGTTAAACAATATTTTATGTAATAATTCTCTTTTAATACAAAAAAATTAATATAGAAGATGACATAACATAATAAAGTTTTAAGCAAAGCAACTATTCTAAACTTTTTCTTCCTTTTTTACTACTTTGATATTAGTTAAATATTGTCCAAAAAAAAATAGCTTTAATCCTAAAAAAACAAGACAAGAAACATGACCACATTCAAGCAAAATAAGTTTCAGTTAATGAGGCTCTCGCCTCAACACCTTTCGCCTTAGTCAAGGCCAGCGCCTAGGCAGCGCCTAATTAGAATCACCTCGCCTGAAGTGTGTTGAGGCATTACGCCTCAACCTCGCCTCGCCTCGCCTTGCCTCGCCTTATCGCCTAGGCGAACGCCCGGTCGCCTTTGACAACACTGATCTAAAGTCATCAGGGGAGTTTAGCTTGGAAAAGCTTGCAAAGTTGCAATGGAGAAAAGGCAGCAAGGTGTAAACTAGGCAAGCCAAGCCAGGTATATATCTGCCCAAGCTTTTAGGCAAACCTTACCCAGGCTTAGCTCGGATCAACTAATTGATGATTTACATGTTTCTCCAGTTTCTTCATGTACAATAAAAGTAAAGAAATGTCATTTATTTTTAGCAAGTAAAAAGATAATGAGGGTTTTTTCATAATACAATCTTGGAAAGGAGGCTTGAGTTGTCACATCGAAAGACGATGCTACGGTATCATGTGATTTTTATAGAGATCAAGAACACTATCATAAAGTGACCTGGTAGTGATTATAGTTAAATGAATGATAATAATATGATCAAGCTTTGACTTGTTTTCTCATGAATTCAAGTGAAGTTGTTGGGAGGGTCACTATATGCTAAGTGGGACATGTCAATAATTTAAAGCCCTATTTTGTCAAACAAGCTAAATCCAGATGAGCCAAGCAGCAAGTAGTTCAAGCCAACTTGTTTTCCAGACGAGCTAAAAAATCAAACTTGAGCTCGACCCATTAATTCCACTAAGCAAGCCTGAATGAGTTTAGATATAAAAGGGGAACTCTAAACAAATAAAGGTTAAGTGTAATACGGTATCAAAATCACCTGTCTATAAATCTACCACAAAATGCAACCAGACCATCAAAATATTGAAATTAAAGTGGAAACAAAGTGCATTTAGACCTTTTTTGGTTTGCGGATTTAGGGTGGGAAAGGAAAAGAAAAAACAAAGGGAAAAGTGATTTCTCTGATTTTTCTTTCTCCATCTTCAGTAGAATAAAAAAAAAATTCAAACGTAATCTAAGATTTTCCACCCTATTTTCCATAGTAACCAAACAAGCACAATGGTTTTCCTTTGTATTTTCTTTTCCTTTCCCTACCAATATATGCAAACCAAACAGAGCCTTAGAATAGCAAAGAAAGAATTCGCAAGTCCCCTAGCATAAAGGAAATGTATACAGATGAAATAGAATCGAAACTGAAAGTTCTAATTTTTCCAACTAAACGTCAATACCAGTCTACCCAAAGCAAAACATACCAAAGGTAGAAGATTGATAGAGAATTATTGCGAATTCCACGAAGGAAAAATAAAGCAACTTAAAACGAAAAAATGAAAAATTTTGGTACGGAAGAACAAGTTTAATAGCTCAAAATTTTAAGTGGCCCAGAAGTAGGAGTTCTCACATCAAGGGTATTTGATGAAATTTTAGGAAGAGCTAAAATTAAAGAGTATATAGGGCTATACACAGACATATGCACATGAACAGAGAGCACTAGACGACAGACGACAAGTAATGATGAAATCAAAAAATCCATTTTAATAAAAATAAATCAAAGAAAGGAAAAGGGATGATGCCTGCAACAATGCGTGGATATCATCCTCCACAAACATATGTGGAGTTTCAGAAGATGCATACGACAACGTGCGGAGATGGTTCATTCCACAACCACGACGCATTTGGAGACGATGATTAATCACTTTCAGTTTCAGAAAGCAATCACTGCTGGATTTGATAAACGGACAAGGAAGTTGGTATATAAAAGAGGGAGGTCTGGGAGAGAAATTTAAGCAGCGAAATATCGTCATAGTCATTCTGCACACTCGAAACTCTCCCTTTTCTCTGCTTGCTTTCCAGATAATATATCTACATCTCTTGGTGTCGGGTTTTAAATTTGGACCCAAACTTGGTAACGGTTCGGCGTGGACGTGGAACCGCTTCCAGCTAGGCTTAACATAATCCGACATGATGGGGGGTGGACGTGGGTCAGGCTTGCGATAGGCCTAACATAAAGTGGATAGGCCTGAGTCCCTACCCAGACTGACTTCGAGTCTAAATTCTCAAGCCCAGCACCAAGAAAGGTTCAAAGCCTAAGCTCAGCCAACCCAATTCTATAAAAAAAAAAAAAAATTGTTTCTTTTGAATGCATAATTAATTAATTATTGGAATGTCTTTTAAAATAAATAAAAGTATACAAGTTAAGGTCCGAAAAAAGACATTATAATTTTAAAATTTTTTTGAATTTTGAAATTATGTGATTTCAAGTCTAATAATATTGATGCGGGAATGTAAATTTTTTTAATGTATAAATTATCTCTCCTCCATCTAATTTCTATACATTCTCTGTCTCTTTCTTTCGATCTATCTCAGTCGACATCGGGTTCAACTCATATATACCCACTAACCCATGTCGTAAGTTTTACCTTGGAAAAGACTGATTTGAGTTGTGATGTCCAATCCCCCACTACTGATGTGGATCCTTAGATAATCATCTCTTGGAGGCAAGGCAATAAGAGTAATGTTTTACACCCCCCATCTTCGCTCGCCGAACTTGGCATCAAATAATTCAAAAACATTGTTTGAGCCGAGATTCACATGGAAGAGCCGGCTCATATGAGAAACAAAACCACATGCTTGACAGCTGGAAGGCTGGATCGCAGAATTTTTGACCCGACTCGAGTATTTTGAAAATTTATTGACCCGACCCAAGCCCTTTGCAACTTAATTCCCGGACCTAGGTACTTTTTAAAAGCGTGTAAATCTTATTACGCTTTTGGGGTTTACCTCGGTTGAAAAGCGTAGGAAAGTAATATGCCTTTAAAAGACGTATTAAAGTTATACGCCTTTTAAAGGCGTATAAAATTGATACGCCTTTAAAAGGCGTAGAAATTTAATACGCTTTTATGTCGTTCTAAACCAATACACGGATATAAACCAAGGTGAGACTTCGTTAGAGAAAACCTGTAGTAATCAGTGAGGGGCTTGGATAAGTTCAGAGTCGACGTCTTTCTCTTCCGTTTTCCTGATCTCAGTTTTTCCTGATCTCTTAGCTTCAGTTTTTCCTGATCTCTTCCGTTTTTCCTGATCTTTTAGCTTTAGTCCCTCCGGTGAGGATCTGCCGTGTGAGAGATCTAATCGTCAAAATTACGGGTTCTCTTCACTCTCACTCCGTTCTGTTTGACGGGTTATTCTTCCTCCATTTACCTCCACAGACGATCTTTGCCTTATCACTGCTGGTTACTCCCGATCCGAAGCACCCCTTTTCCATCCATAGAGAGATCCAATCGTCAAAATTACCATTGTCATTTTTACTATGGGGATTTTCTCAAAATCACAAACAGAGAGAAACTATGAGAAGCCCTAGCCATTTTTCACCTTTTCTTTTAACCTCTTATGCCATTTTTTGATCACGTGGAGCAGTTTTGTTGTTTTCTCAACACTGTTTTGTTGTGGAGGATTTGTTTACAAGACACGAGTGAAAAACCATGTAGCTGTTTTACTTTTGCGTACCAGCATTAGATAATTTTGGTAGATTTAGCTATTATTTCAACATGATACAGATGTGTTTCTCTTTGATACTCTACTTTGAACTGTTTAAAATGTCGAGTTATTGAATTTCTTGTTAGGTTTTTGTATTTTTTAGATCAGAGTTGGATTGTTGGATCTCTCTCTACACACACGTATACACTGCGGGCAGATTTTTGTTTTGAAATAATTAGTTAGAACTTTAAATGATCAAACTTTAATTTTCTTGGTTGAAGTATTGGTAAAAAGGGCTGATCAAAGTACCAGACTAACAAGAAATATTTGCTGCAAATGTCCATCTCACATTATTGATCATGGAGATTAGCATAATATTAATTTTTGTTCAAAAGGCTACCTTTGAGTACCTTCAGGCTGGGAAGTGTTGCCAAAGTTAATCTAAATGTGAAATTTTGGTTCGAGAATTGGTGATCCATGCATCATCGATGAATTATGGAACTAGATGGATTAGGTTTGGATGAAAGCATTTGAGCTTTACAAATAAATACAGAGGTTTTTTTTTTAAAAAAAAAAAAATTAATCCCAAACAACAGATTTTGAAAATCTAGGGATTTTAAATATATGAGTTTTAAATTCCTTTATTTTGAATTTTGTTAAACATGTCAAAAAATTTTGTTAATTTAGTTGGATGGAGAACCTTCAGAAAAAAAAAAAAGAAAAGAAAATCTTGAATCAATAAATTTATTTGTGTAAAGTTGTTACCAATTGGAATGTAATTTTTGTATATTAATGAGAATAAATGATGTTATGTTGATGCCTTTTAAAGGTTGTTTTATGGTTGATTTTTAAGGGTTGTTCGGTGAAGGTTTAGGTTGCTGTTTGGTAAAATTTTTGGGAAGCAAACAATAAATATATGGTAGATAGCTGCAGCTAAAGACAAGTTGTCAGTTTGGTTGGGAAGCTCTTTCCAATCAAATTTTCTCTTGCCCATGAGTCTGGATGTTTAGGAATAAGATTCTGAATCAGTATTCTGATTCATAGAGCAGCAGAGAATGGACAAGAAAATAAGATATGGTTATAAGTTTCCACATGTCCAGTGCATAAAACAGAATCTGTCCTATCAGGACCTTCTCATTCAGCCAATTTATTGTTGGTTATCATTCTATCCTTGCAATTTATTACAAAACAGTGTTGAGAAAATAGTGTTAAAATTTTTAGCTGCTTTATGGCTGATTTTAAGGCTGTTTTGTAAAGTTTTTGGCTGCTTTATGGATGATTTTTTTGGGCTTGTTGCTGAAGTTTTAGGCTACTGTTTGAAAAAATATTTAGTTGTTGTATGAGTGGTGTTTTTTTTTTGTCAATTACTTACATATTTGTGGTTTGTATGTATTGCTGAAAATTTGAAATTTACTAAATTTTTCCATTTTAGATTGGAGGTTATAAATGGCACGGAGACGCGCAACTGTATGTCTATTTTTAGGGGGCAGCACATTTTATGGGGAAAAAGGGTTTTCTTACGATGTGCGTACTTTGAGAACATGTGTAAGAGTGAATCATGACGTTACTTACAGTGAAATAGTGGATTGCGTTTGTAATGCGTTGCAATTGGATCGAAATTCATGTGACTTGAAAATGACCTGCAAATTTCCTTCAGTAGTGGGACCACAAATAACAAAGTATATGCCATTGGAAATTGTTGACAATAACACTGTTGAAGCAATGGTTGGTGCTATATTTGAGAGTGAACAAATACGTAGTATCGACTTGTATGTGGAAATAGAGAATTGAAACCAAGGTTGGGGAACCAGTCAGGTGCTAGGACCATTCACTAGATTGCTAACACAAGACTATGGGAATGAATCACTAAATATACCGATGATAGAGGAGTTTCCGCCCCATCAGTCAAATATGTCAAACTCACCATATAATGATGGAACACAACAATTGCATACAATTCTGAATCATGAAACTGTTGTTCAAGAAGTTGCTATGACAGATGATTCGTCCTGGGCTTATAGAGGGGTGGACGTAAACCTCAGTCCACACAACTCAGTCGAGGAGGCGGAGGAGGAGGAAGAAAGGATGATGGATAAGTTGGGTGAAGATGATGAGGAAGATGAAGAAGCCGTACTAAGGCAAGCTTCTGATGGAATGCATACTGAATCCCGAATGTATGAGCCTATGTCACCGTTTTTCAGTACTGTAGAGTTGCCTAATCAAACCTTGGATAGTAGCTCTTCACTTCATGGCAATGTATGGGACCCGATGAGGGATGAGTTATCAAAGGGTCTAATATTTGCTAACAAGGATCAGTTGAGAAATGTTATACAAATGTATTCCATCAGAACACACCAGCAATATGAGGTTGTGGAAACAAACTCAAAAATATGGTCTCCATGATGTAAAATGCATGATGAGTGTGGTTGCTAGTGGAGAATGCGTGCCTGTAAGAGGAAGAAGCATGGGTGGTTTGAAATAACAAAGCTTGAAGGACCTCACACTTGCTTATATCCTGGTGTAAACAGGGATCACAGGCAGTTGAATTCCATATTGATTGGGGCTAAAATCCAAGGGCTTGTAAAAGCGGATCCATCTCTTAAAATAGTTGTTATTAGAGATTCTGTGCAGCAAAAATTTAACTACCAAGTCTCTTATAAGAAGGCTTGGATGGCGAAGCAAAAAGCCGTGGCAAGGGTTTTTGGAGATTGGGAGTCCTTATACAATTTCTTGCCAAAATTTATGGGCGCATTGAAAAAATATAATGATGGAACAATCGTGAAGTGGCAGATTTTCCATACTTCATCAGCTGATGATGTGATATTACATAAGATTTTTTGGGCATTCAAACCATCAATTGAAGGGTTTAGCCACTGTAGGCCGATTTTTAGTATAGATGCTACCTGTTTATATGGGAGATATTAGGGAAAATTGCTAATTGCAATGGGAGCAGATGTAAACAATCAAATCTTTCCCCTTGCATTTGTTGTCGTTGATGAGGAGACTTACAGTAGTTGGAGTTGGTTCCTCGAGCATTTGAAGGATTATGTCATTCGAGATAGGGAAGCTGTTCATGCAACACAACGGGATCCTTGCAGCTGTTAATGCCCCTAATTCTAGATGGAAACCGCCCCACGCATATCATCATTTTTGCCTTTGACATGTTCAGAGCAATTTTAACAGCAGGTTTAAGAATGCACACTTGAAGAAACTGGTGTGGATTGCCGGAAGTACTCATCAAATTCGAAAATTCGATCGAGTCATGGAAGAAATTGGCAAGCTAAATAAAGATGCGAGAGAATATTTGATGAATATTCCAACAGATCAGTGGAGTATTGCTCATGATGATGGTCGTCGCTATGGGATGCGGACGACTAATATATCCGAGGTCTTCAATGGTGTGTTGAAGGGAGCAAGAAACTTTCCTATCACTACATGTGTCGAGCTTATATTTGAGTGGGTGGGTTACTACTTCATTGTAAGACTGGTATTAGCTTTGGACGGTATAAGTAATAACTATACGTATACTCCTTACGCATTTCAGAGGATTAGTCAGAATCAGGAAAAGGCTGGACGTCACAAGTTAACACCATATAACTCCAGTCTTGGAATTATGAGGGTTTTAACAGCCAAGGGTAATGCTCAAGTGGTTAATCTTCATGCGAGCACTTGTAGTTGTGGGAAGTGGAAGATTTATAAGATGCCTTGTTCCCATGCAATCGCAGTTATGGCAGACTTGAGAGTGTCTTTTCATCAATTTGTGGATGAATGTTACAGTATTGGCGCGTATGAAAAGACATGGAAATCACAATTTTATCCACTTTACCATGAGGATTATTGGGATACACCATCTGGTCCAAGAGTATGCCATAATCCCGCACTTCTTCGGAGAAGGGGTCGTCCTAGGTCATCACGACTTCGGAACGAGATGGACATTAAAGCAGTCGCTACACATAATCACTGTGGTATATGTAGGCAAACTGGTCACGATCGTCGCTCTTATCCTACTAACAACCACCCTCAAGCAGGCATTGGTCCATCAGATTGATGATCTTTTGTTCAATCATAGGATTTGCAAGATTATCAAATTGAAGGAAACAACATGTTCAAACATAGTACTGGGTGCTGCAGTGCTAGTGACCCTTCTGTGACAATCCTGTCACTGTTTTATTATACTCCAAACAGCTTTCAGTCCAACTCTTGGCACCAGGGCATAAAGATAGAGCAATTCCATTACTAAGGTAACAGCCCAACTCTTATGTCCATATCCGACTTTTTCAGAATTGTGCTAATGAATCCGAAAACTCTTATTTGTACTTCAGAACCATTTATATTAAATTTTGTATTTTATCTACTATAATCAAGTTTATCCGTTCCTCTCAAAGTTCGTGTACTAATCTTAACTTGATGTGGTATGTTAGGATACTACTGGAGATCCTTCATCTGATGAACATGTAAGAGAGGGTATAGAAAAGTGTGATCATTCTTTTGTCTTGAAAGATGACCTATGCTCCAGGATTTGGAAAAACTTTTCTGATCATGCTTGTTTTATGCAGAGTTTTTTAGCCAAGTATCCCCATGCAAAACCACCGGTTGTACTACCAAAAGCCATCTTGCAGACATGGAAGAATGAATTTCAGAGATGGTGAGTTGAAGACATTCCATTGCATGATTTTTATTCTGTATATCGCTGATAATCGGCCTCAACAGCTGGAAGTCCTAAAACAGTGGGCAGGGGAGAAGAGCATCCTTTTTTTGGGCTATAAGCAATTTTCTTAGGGATTAATTCAAAGCAAAGTTCCAATATCAGATGGAAGAAAATACTTGAAAAATGGTAAAGATGTTTTTTTATGAATTGGTGGAGCATACACTACAAAAAGATTAAAATTTCAACAAGCAACTTTCTTCTAGAAATCATGATACAGATTTGGAGTATGAACCAATTTTCTTCTAGAAATCATGATGCTAAGGTATTGGTTAGTTTTTATTTTGTTTTGTTTTATTTTATTTCCATTCATCTAAATATATTGATTTATTTATTTTGAATGGTTATTCTGAACATTAAATATCTTGCAGGAGATATATACTATCAGCTGGAGTCCCACTGGATCAGGCACAAACAATCCCAACCAGCAGTTAGTGTTGTCAAGGTGTGGTACTTGATAAAACCAGCAATGATTATTAAAATTATTAATAAAAGCTGATTTTTCAGTATACTGTATTCAGCTTATCCTTTTGAAGTAAATTGCAAATTTTTCATCCCTCTGTTTTTTGGTGATCAATAATTGCTTTGCTGTAATATTTTTGGCATTAGCCATAAAAAACATGTGATTTTGGCTTCTTTCTTCTTCTTTTTTTACAGTGCATCATTTGACTCAACAGTGAAGCTCTGGGGTGTTGAAGATGGAAGACTTCTATGCAGCTTAAATGGCCACAGGTACCAAATTTATATGGCCATCATCATGTTGGACTATAATAGAGTGCATATAAAAGATGAGTTCTTAATAATGATCAATTATTAATAAATAATTATTTTTTATGACATTCATGTTGGGGGAGTGCCATTATTTTGGTTTCAACAGGATTGTTGTGCCAAAAGTTGATCATAGATGATAATTGTAGGCTTTACATCTTGGATATTTTTGGGACCATCTCTTAGGATGTTTTTCTATCCTTTGTTATGTTGAAAAATGGAATTTACTTGTACATTTCTGGTGGATTATGATTGAAGAGTCCATTGCTCAGTGCAATGGTAAAAACTTGGTTTGCCATGCATGAGAATGTGGGTTCAAATATGGGGGCATACTACTTGTGTGTCAAAAAAGGCCAAATTGTTAGGTTTTTATTCTGTTCACCCCTTTGAGCATGTGATATCCTCAAAAAAATTAATAAAATAAAAGAGATTTTTTATTGAACTTCATTCACAAATTAATTGTAATGATGCTTGTGATTATTATTAACAAGTGCATTTCAATTGCACTGCCAGGGATGCTGTATATTCTGTTGCTTTTAGCCCAAATGGTGAGTATCTGGCCAGTGGATCATGTGATAAATCCATGCATATTTGGTCAGTGAAAGAAGGCAAGATCGTGAAAACATATAATTGTGATGGAGAAATATTTCAAGTCTGTTGGAACAAGGAAGGTGACAAGATTGCAGCCTGCTTTTTGTTTGCCTGATAGATGAAGATAACTACTTAGTTCTTGGAATCCAGAATTACAGAGAGAAATGAAAGGGAAAGTTTTTTTACAGTATAGTTTTTGAATTTCAATTGTAGATGGAGGCATCACTTACTGAATATATCAATTCTTCTTGTAATTTCACAACTTATAGTTCTCATTCAAATGCCAAAGAGGTTGATGTTTTGGAGGTAGATGACTAGTTAATGTACAGATTTACTTAATGCAACTCATTGCTTCCTAATCAAAATGATTCAGTATTGACAAATTCCTCTTTTTCTTCTTCTTTGTTTTTTTTCTTTCTTAAATACTTCAGTTATTTCGGGTGACAGTTGATTAAAAATTTATGGTTCTTCAATCGAATGGAGACAACTTCACAATTAAAAATTTGTGTTCATCTTGTGTTGAGCGGGCCTTTGTTCATCTTGATTATGAGTACACTCATAAACCTGAGCATGCACAGGCACATTTGTAGTTGCAGGATGTTGTAACTTTTATCCATGACAATTGTATATCTATTATTCTCACCTGTAAGTTCTTGCTTACACTACTGGAAATTGATCAATATACAGGGGATACTTCCCGCGCCATTAGGAGGCGCATTGAAAGCAAAGTTCCAACATCAGGTGCAAGAAAATACTTGAAAAAAGGTAAAGATGTTTTTTATGAATTGGTGGAGCATACACTACAAAAAGATAAAAATTTCAAGAGGAAGGAGTGGAGTTTTTCTTTATCAAAGCTCACGGTATAAACATGCTAAAGCTGCACTACCCCAGCTAAGCCTGCCTGCCTCTTCAAGGTCCCGCAGTAGAGGTAAGAACATCATTTTCACCTTACTAGATGACTTGTCTGTAAAAAGGCACCCACCTAGAAGAAACATAATGTACGTCCTGCTATACGCCGCAATAAATCTATCGTTAGTGTCATCAGGGATTGGCTGAGATAAATGGTGCGTCAATGCACTCAACCTAAGACGTGATCCATCAAAAGCAGTCTGAGGTGGAGTAATCCCAAGCAAGTCGTGGCACAATTGCTGCCACTCGGGAATAGGCCTTTGCACGTCCGAACCTGTAACCGCGTCGCCATCAACTGGCAACCCAAGTAATACTGCAACATCCTGCAGTGTAATAGTCGTCTCGCCCACAAGCAAATGAAATGTGTGGGTCTCAACTCTCCACCGCTCGACGAGTGCAGTGATGAGGCTCCAATCTAGTGCCATGAAGCCTAACCGATGCACCCCATAGAAACCGACCCTCACCAAACATCGAAGGACCCGTGTGTCTAACTGACGTACTACTCTACGTAACGATGCCTCAATGCGTCGACAGTGCAATGGGCAAAACTCACGGCCCTCCCAAATAGCGGTGGAGCGATGCTGATGCTGTAAATATAATACTGATGGATCGCTGGGGCCGGGATCAGGTAACTCGCTTCATTGATCCATATGTAACTAATAGAAATATATTAGATAAGTACAAAAAGTACAATAAGTTATTTCAGTAAACAAAATAAGCACAATAAGTTCATTAAATCCAGACCAACTCATCCCCCCCCAACATACTCCACATAATCCGCCACCAATGCCTCCTTATTCGAGGCAATAGCAAACAATGAAGGGAATTTGTCTCTTACAAACCCTTCCCCGCACCATGGATCGTTTGGGTAAGTCTTATACGCCTTTGAAAATAATCAAAGACTTACATTAATCCTACTCTTAAGCCTAAACCACAAACAATGCTACAGAAGCATCCACAACTGATATAAAATAATAGGACTACAGACATTTTACCTTTCCACAACTAATCTAAAACCCTACTAATTTCGTAGCATGTATCTTGGTAACTCGAAACTACTAGGAGCAGACTATAGGGTTGAAATCCTACTGTTTCTAAAAGAGAGAATAACAAACCAAACTTAATTCATTGCAAAGGCACTAACAATTGTAAAGACAGAAAAAAAAAATCAAAGTATAAAAATAATCAAATTCAAATAAAACTACACAATTGTGGGCACAAAAGCCAAACTTTAGAAATGTCAAAAAATTGCCGAACATTTTATTGCAAACCAAACACTACTTTTTATATTTTTTGCTTTTTTGCTTAAATTATTAGTATTACTAATAATTTTTCTATTCTAATAGTTAATATTTTTTTAATAAAAAAATAAGTATTAAATAATAAAATTATTAATTATTAATCGTTTATCATAAATCCAAATTGATTTGTCAAAAAATTATTAACCTATTGTTACATAAAGGCTTTAAATATGTCATAGAATTAATGGGGAAGCCACATATAACAAAAGCAAAAAGAGAGAGGAATGAACCATGAATCGTTAATGGGTTGTGACTAATTAATTAAGCCCTCACCTTTTCAAAATCCCCAACTCTTCAAGCTATGGATTAAGGATGATAACAAAGCATGGTGAGGCATTTTCATGGGTCAAATTCCAAGTAGAAGCTTTCTTCAATTTCTTGTCTAAGAAAATCAATTAATGTGTAGAGTGTGGAAGGTGATTCTTTGACAACTTCTCTGAAAAGTTCCAAGTGTCGAGGTTATAACATAAAGATTCATTGATGCAGCAGTGCATAAAAGTTAGACCCACTTAAAAAGGGTGTTCCAAACAAGGGACTATTCACTTAAGTGAGATAAGATGGTACATCCCATCCACAATCCGCCCAAAAAAATAAAAAAATTTATAGTAAAAATACTGTCACAAATGCAAGAAAAAAAATGAATAATTAACTATCACCATTTCCCAATATCATATTTTTCACCTGTGTAAAGAGTAAGATTCTATGGAAGAAGAATGCTTGATGAATCACTAGAAAATACAAGGCGGTTTTTCAACAAATTCTCAAAAAAATTTAGGCAAGCTCTTAGAGGATTTAAGAACTTTCTATGTAGCACATTAAATTAAATAACATAAATAAAGAGGTTCTGTTTTTTCTTCACCTTATGCTTTATTACATATAGTCATATGAATTAATCTCGGATTCAAGATAATGAAAAAAGAAATCCATCCTATGACTTAAGAAATTTGTATGTCTTTGTTATCACAAGTCTATCTGTTATATTATTACACATACACACACAAACACATAAGAAGCCATGAGATAATCAACACACACACAATGCTCTTCAAATCATAATACTTACAGTGAAGAAACCAAGGGCCATAAAACTTTTTAAAATTTAATAACCATCCCAATTCAACCATGAATAAAGCCAAGAGTTAATGTGAAAATAATTGAGGAAAAACATTTAAATAATGCAAATAAACATGAAAGGATACACAAAAATGTTTTTCATGAAAGGAAAAACAAACCGAGGATTGGGATTAGGGGAAAAGAAAAAATAAAAGAGAAGAAAAGGACGAAAAATATGGTTATCGTGAAAGAAAAATTACCAGCAAAGGCAATCGGTCGGAGAAGTAACGGTGACAACGACGTTGATCGAGAAACGGCGAATGACGGCAACGGTTCTCTCTCCTTGCAAAGTCGCACGGCTAGGGTTTGCAAAGTCGTGTTGACAGAATACGATTTTGGAATGGTCTGTGGGTATATATGTAGTGAGACTAAAGCGTAGAAGATTGCTACGCTTTTAAAAGGCGTATTAAATTTATAAGCCTTTTAAAGGCGTATCAATCTCCCACGCCTTTAAAAGGCGTATAACTTTAATACGCCTTTTAAAGGCGTATTACTTTCCTACGCTTTTCAACCGAAAAAAAGCCCAAAAGCGTATAAGATTTACACGCTTTTGAAAAGTACCTGGGTCCGGGAATTAAGTTGAAAAGGGCTTGGGTCGGGTCAATAAGTTTTAAATCTACCAGGGTCGGGTAAAAAATTCCTGGATCGTAGTTTTTTGACTGATGGGATGGCTGAGCGACTGACCCAAGCACAAACTGACACACGCAACCCTCCATCCCTTCCCTCTCTCTCCCCCTCAGGCTCATCTCTTTCTTACTTCTTGCTCTTTCTGAGCTCCGAGCTTTGTCCTAGTCTGCCGAAAACCCAGCTTATCATCGTCCCAACCTCATCGCCATCGCACACGCCTCTTTCAGTTCCCTCAATATATTCTCTCTTTCTCGTGCGCTCTCTCTCTCTCTCTCTCCGTCCCAGCCTGTCGTTGTCGCACATTACATCATTGATTGAGTCTCTATAGCAGTCTTTATTGGTTGCTTTAGAATACAACAAGACTTGGTATGTCTCTATATGTATTTTTTTTTTCTAAATTGACGAAATTTACTGTATCGGCTCTTGTGAATGGTTTTTAGTTCACAAACTTAATGAAAAATATTTTTATGGCCCAAACCTTATTTTGTCCTGAACTGCTTTCCTTAATTTCCCAGCTTTTAGGAACCATTTGTTTTTTTCCTAAATAACCATGTCTAATGTTGCTCTCAATTATTGAAGAAGTATAATAAATGTTTCTCAATTTCTAGCATGTCATATAAACCCAAGAATGTTTAAGATTCTAAATTTCAAATAGAAATAAAAAATTTTGCTCTCACCAAAATAAAAGAAAAGACAAAATTCCTCTACCTAAGTAAATCACATGGTACCGTGGGAACAAAATAAAGGAACACAACCGACACAACTTAATAAATTGAGGAATTGCATATTTTTGCGGTTATGCATATACTTATAAATAACAAAAGTCTACTGAAAAGAGGTTTGTTCCATTTTTGTTTTTTATTTTTTGCTAGTGTCTATGACCTATATTTTGATATGACAACAAGCAATAGCTCACGTGGTTTGATTGGGTCAATGGGTATTTTGGAAGATGCAGTGGTTGAAATGCTATGATGGGAACTTTCTAGACATGTGAGAATCTTGAGAAAAAGATTCATTTGTTGTGAAATACATAAGGTAATGGTGATTAATGTGGTCAAAACATTTTGATTATGGTTTCTAATATTTAAAACTATACGTTTCTAAATTTGTTATGACCCTAATAATGATTTTGTAGGATGCTGGTGGTTGTCAATCTTTTTTTTGGTATGAGCTTCCAATATGTAATCGTCGAAAACAAGTAATTAACAACATAAGGCATAAATTACAGAGAGTAGGGAATGAAATGAAAAGAAACATAGACAAAAA
The DNA here is from genome assembly GCA_008638375.1 of Nyssa sinensis. Taxonomy (NCBI): domain Eukaryota; kingdom Viridiplantae; phylum Streptophyta; class Magnoliopsida; order Cornales; family Nyssaceae; genus Nyssa; species Nyssa sinensis. The sequence continues at coordinate 31,513,875 of CM018034.1, forward strand.
TTGTTAAATCACCAACTCATTTAAAAGCTTAAGCTGTTAAAAAGGGTGTAACTTTATTATTATATTCTCTAACATGCTCCCTCACATATGGCCAGTCTGAGTCTGAACCTACACGTGTCAATTTATATTTTCAGGATGACAGTGAGATTTGAACTTAGAACTTTTTGCCTGCTCCGATACCATGTTAAATCACTAACTCATCTAAAAGATTAAACTGTTAAAGAGGGTGTAACTTTATTATTATTCTCTAACAAAAATACCAACAGGCAATGGAGATTGGAAACTTGAAGACAATTGCAAGGAATAGAGAAGAAAATTGACAAGTTGAAAGAAAATGTGGGGAAGTATCAACGGAAAATGAAACTATATTGGTACTTTGTAATTTTGTCTTAGGTCGTCACTGGAATAGTCATTGCTTTATTATTGAAATTTGTAGGGGTTGGGACTGGGAAAATTGACAATTTATTACTTTTACCATAGGTTGTGTGATTGGAAACTTATGTTTTGTAATATGATGTTTAAGCCTTTAATGCTAAGTTCATCTGATTCCATTTTATTATTTCTAGATGATTGTTCATTTTGATTCTATTTCCTTTATAAGTTGGAAAGAACCAATACCTTTGGAGCACTCTCTCTTTCTTTTTATCCAGTGACCATGATAAACGTATGAGATTCGTTTTCTTGTATTCAATTATTGTTGTTGATGTAACAAGACCGGAGGGCTCAATTCAGGTTTTCAAACTTACGAAGTAACTGCACATATCTTCAATCAATTTTAATATGTTATAATCTTGTTAAATGAATGAAATTGACTTGAGAGTCAAAGGACATAGAGTGTGGGTACTAGAACAACCTCTATACCAAGATGATCTGTTGAATCATTATATCACCTAAACTTCTCCTTCATATTGCCAATGGTATTGAATCATTAGATCACCCAAGCATTTTACATTTTGTAACTATATTAAGAAGCTTGATTTTAATAATTGAAAAGTGTTAATTCTAGTGGGGGTTTGTTCACAGTTCCTTTCTCCCAACTTCTTGCCTTTATAAAGTATCAGTTAAAGTTTCCACACAATTTTTCACAAAATTGTCTACATACTACAAAAGACAAGTGCATAGCTGGAACTTTTTTTTTTATTCTCTATCAATTTTTCCAATGCCCAAGTTGCAGCATTTCCTTAAGATAATATGTTGCAAAAGTGCAAACAATTCCAAACATCATAGCCATACAATGCCAAACAATTTAACTAGCCAAACAATGCTAAACAACATATATTTAACTAGATTTGCAGATTCACGAGGCAAAAAACCAATTACTTCACAAATTCAAGAAGACATTACAAGCCGAACTGAAATATTGTTTTATCACAAAAAAAAAAATACACCACTAAATAAGCAAAGGCATTTTAGAGGGCATGTTCATATCTTATTGAAGTGTTGTTATCTCCTTAAAAAGTTGTTGTAATACCCCAATCCGAATTATAACTGAGCGACTCATGTAAACTTAAGCTGTTAGGGTTCTATGTTATGATATCAAATGAAATGGATAATTTTAGAATATGAATAGTCTTGAATGTACAGTCGATGCCCAGGCAATATCGGAATAAGCCGTGAGTGAGCATCGAAATGCGTGTACGTATATGTATACATATATGGGTATGTATATATATAATATGAATTAATATATATATATATAGCCATGTATATATATATATGTGTGTGTGTGTGTGTGTATGTGTGTTTGTATATACATGTATATATATAAAGATATTTATAAGTATATACGTATATATATATATCACATGTACGGTGCAAGAGTAATTATGTGTGAGAGAGTGTGTTTTATATATATATATATATATATATATATATATATATATATATAACGTACAAAATAAATTCAAGGCAAAAGTAAATGAAGGGGGGGTTAGGAATTCAGAAAATCAAGGAAGTTAAAAAATGGAGGAAGAAGAAAAGAAAAAGACAGGAGAGAGGAAGAAACTGAAGAGGTGGCGTCGCTTTTGGCCTATAAAAGGATGAGAGGAGTTTGGAGAAAAACAGAAGAAAGAGGAGAAACTGATAGCAGCCAAGGAAGTTAAGAGTGAAGGAAGAAGAGAAACTGCCAAAAAAAAGATGAGTTCAAATTTTTTTTACTATAATTGGAATTCTGGGTTTTTTTTGTAGAAGTTATTAAAGCTTGTAGAGAATTTCTTGATGTTAATCTGTAACACCCCGATCCTGTATAATTAATAATTAAATATTAATTATTAATTAATACCGGCTCAGAGAATAATCAAGGGAATTAACCCTAATCTCCCGACGGTCAAGATAGACCGATAAAACAATTAAAGCATGCTCGAGAATAGGGTACAATACCCGAACCTAATTACCAATTAATTAGGTGAAATAATGTCAATTTAACACTGACGGAATTCGAATTAATTAACCACGGAAATCCCGAATGACTAATAAATGACACGGAACCTCTGACACTGAAGATAACTGAAATAGGAACTAACCGGAAGAAACTGCATCGAAAAAGGAATTACGGAATGAAAGTTATGAGGCAAACATCAGAAACTGAATTAATGCGCAGCCAAACAGGGCCTTAGCCCAAAATGGTGAAAAATGGCCAAATTGGTGGTCAAGGGGAATTGAACCCTTGACCTATGGAAGGAATGAATCTCACCCAAAAACTTAACCAAGTGGCCATCCAGCATCTTTGTGCCCATATACACAACTAAATTGTATATATATTCAAAGTTGCCCCAAGCTGCCACCCAATTGGACCAATGAGGTTTCATGCAGCCCACATATGATATATATAAAATATGTTTATATATATATATATATAATATGAGATTTAATTCTGATTGGACCACCCTCCCCACCAATGAGAGTCCATGCAACAAGTTAATTTATAAAATATATACATGTCTATGCTTGTATATATTATGCCTTGTATCTCGTGAGTGGGGGCATGAAAACTGAGAATGCAGATCTGTATATGGGAGTGGTAAGCTGAGTTAGAGTGGGGCTAATTTGTTAGAGAGAGAGAGCTGCAAGTGCATGTATTCATGGCTTGCATATGTATAGAACCATGTGTGCATGGTGTCTACATGGAAATGCATCAGGAAAAGGAACTGAGGCACCAGAAGGGAACTGAGACATGGTTGAAGCTCGGAGGTGCCAAAGGACTGAACCATGAACAAGGGAACATGGGACAGTGGTCGATTATGAGGTATATTTCAAAATTTGCTTCAATTCTTGATCTGAAATTTTGGGTACTGTTTTGTGCATTGTAGAACTAGAATTACATGCATGTGATTGAATTGTTGAGGACAGGACAGTAGGAGAAAATTTGGGTTGAAACTGAACTGTTTTGGGTTTGAAACCATGAGAAACCGAGAGTGCATGTTCTGGGTTTTTGAAACTGTACTCTAAGCTCGGTTTAATGCATATAGGCGTGAATAGCATGAAAAATGGAACCCAACGCAACTTGAATGGACCAAAATGGTCCAAAAATGAGCTAGATATGGGTAGTTGCAGGTTCGGTTGGCCGAAAGGATAATCCCCCCAACCCAACTGATTTCGTGAGTTTTAAATGCACTAAATACTCCCTAAGGGTCCTATATGGTCTCTATGATCAGAATAAGGAGTCGAAACAGGTTGAAATGGTGAAAAAATGAAATTGGAAGCGTCGCCGGAGAATCGGCCATGGCCGGAGTTACGACCTGTAACTCACTATTCGACGGCCAAAACCTAACCTAGGACGGAAACCGACACCGGGGATGGAAAGATCACGAAGTTCCCTTTCAAACCTTCCTGGACCGAGATCAAATCCCCACCGGAATATCCCCGCCGTCGTCGGAGAAGACGACTGTGGAGAGGGAGCCTTGTAAACCCTAATTTGGTAGGGGTGACTCCGTTGGGCCGGACTTCGGGTTCGGGTCGGGACCCGACCCGTTGCAAAAAACCGGATAAGTGGCACGTCGCCGTTTCAAGGTTAAGTGTTTTGATTTAAAAACTGAAATTCGGACTGTTTGGTTCTTGGAATAAGAAATTTAAAATTGGGAACTTGGTTAACCTGAATACGGATAAGGGCCAAAATCGGGATAACTGGAATATGCTATTCCGGTTTTCTAAAGTTCACTGAACCGGCTGGTTTTCTTGAGTTTTGAACCGGTTCAGTCCACTGAACCCTTGAACCCTTGGGTTTGAACCCCTAAATCATGTAATTACATTTTGGACCCCTAAAGTTCCTAAAATTACGGATCCACCCCTACTCTTTGACAGAATTGCACAGTGGCCCAGATTTTTGGAAAAATTATACATTTAAGCCCTGAATAAATTAATTAAATAATAAAATAATTATTTAATTATTTTATTAAATAGGTAAAATTATAATTTTACCCCTAGACATTAAATATGTCAAACGAAGTCCAAATTAAATAAATAAATAGTGTATTTTCACTATTTCAAGCATTCTGGACTCAATGGTACAGTCCGATTTTGGAAATACAGTCCCGAAAAATACAGACCCGTAAGTGATAAATGACCGAACTGCCCTTAATGGTACCCAGACCCAAATAAAAATATCAGATAGCCTATTTTGACTATCTCGGGCATTCTGAACTCAACAGTGAGGTCCGTTTAATGAACCGAGGTCCCGAAAAATACAGACACGTAGGTATAAATGACCAAATTGCCCTTAATGATACCCAGGGCCGATTAAACATAACAGATAGTCCAATTTCACTATGTTGGACACTCTGGACCCAATGGTGAGGTCCATTTTATGAACTGACGTGCCGAAAAAATACGACACATGAAATTACCAAATTACCCCTGATACCGTACGAGACCTAAACAAAGTCCGATTGGGACGAAACTGATACCGGTAGGAGCCCAGACACTGGTGAGACTGTATAGTTGATTAGATGACGAATCGGGGTCAGAATTACACAAAACGTAAAATGACCAAAATACCCCTGAGCACTGTAAGTGCAAAGTAGAGGTCGAATAAAGGTCAAACTGATATGATAAATTATCATAGGGATAATTATGAACACTGAAAGGCTAAATAAGACTCCGAGACAGTCAACGCGTAAAATGAGAAATGACCGATGTGTCCCGACGATCTAAAGCAGATACCAAATGAAGTCCAAGGGACTTACAAATTTATACATGAGATATATGGGACGTTCTGAGGACCATGATAGGGTTCCGGGCAAAAATGACAAAATTACCATTTTGCCCCTAAGACTAAATAAGTACCCAACTGATACCGATTAAAGTCTAAAAGACTTAAAACTTCATATATACGATATATGGGATATTCTGAGGACCATAACAGGGTCCAGGATAAGAATGGTAAAATTACCATTTTGCCCCTAAGATTGAATGAGTGCCTGACTGATAACAATTGAAGTCTAAATGACTTAGGATATAATCCTAATAATTGCTAAGCCTAATTAAAGAATGAAATAGCCTCGGGTGAGACCTAATGGAAGGGCGATAGGCTACTAGGCTATCTTAGGTAATCCGATAGACACCTAAGATGACGAATAAGACCTGAATGGATGAATTCTGATCTATCTATGATTAATGATGATTATTCAGGATGTACAAGGATGTGCCTGAAACAATGTTTGGAGGTTGTCAGATTATTTGCGCAAGGAGATAAACCTAAAAGTTTGTGAGTAACTTCTGACACTGTTTTGATACTGTCCCTTGATTTACTGATCTGTTTTGAATGCAATTATTTAAGTGCAATTATTTAAATGCATGCTTTTTCGTACTATATCACTTATGACATGGTTTTAGTCTTTTTACATAATTGACTATATTCCTGATCCCTGTGCTAGCATCCCGTACTGTTTTGCCTGTTTTGAACTGTTGAGATAAATGGATGTATTGAACCATTATTCCCGAAATGATTAAACTAACCATGTGATATAGGCAAAGAACGATATTTTGTCGTACCGTGCTACTTGTATAGTATACCGTCTAAATACTATATTGTTTAAATGTACGTACTTAATGTAGGCCCTTTTGCACTACATTTCACACGATGTGATTATGTCCTTTGAATTAGGAATTCCGTTCAGTTCGGTTATGTGTTATCCGTTAATGCTATGTCTATGTCCCTGATTGATACGTTCGATTCCGTTGTGTACCGCCGGTCGATAATAGGTCTGTTTGGATTGATGTATTGTTCAGTTCCGTTATGTTCTACCCGTGATGACATGCCTCTGTCTTGATTAAAACGTTGTTCAGTTCGGTCATGATTCGTTCCGTTAGTGATATGTCTCCAACTTAATTGTTATATCGTTTCTACTCAGCTCCGTTATGTTTCGTTCCGTTCATGATGTGCTTGTGTCTTGATTAGTATATTGTTTTGTTTAGTTCCGTTATGTTCTAGCTATTGAAGGTATGCTTTCGTCTTGATTGATGTCTTGTTTAGATCCGCTATGTTTTAGCCGTCGAGGATATGCCTCTGTCTTGATTGACTTATTGTTCCCACTCAGTCTCAGCTGTGATTCGTTCCGTTAATGAAGTGTCTGTGTCTTGATCGATATATTGGAAATGGTTATTGTTTTGGTCCGATTGGTTATGTTATGTTCCGATTCGTTTGTACTGTTTGTGCAATCTTGTTCCATTGTACTAGGCTGCTTATGAAATGGATTTAGAAAATTGTTATTTGAAATGATTAAATTATCCACGTGCCTTGGAAGCAAGGACTGGTTTTGAAACCCATGATAGGGAATCTGTGTTACTCACTGGGCTTATTTAAGCTCACCCCATTATTCTGACATTTTTCAGGAATTACCTCCATTGGATTAGAAGGTACTATGACATGACGTGAATAGGCCAAGTGGCATTGCAAATAAGGATCAGACGGCACTGATTTGTAGAGACTTACATTCTTGAGAATCGAATCCGTATATCCAGGTAAGTGATATGATACGACTGACTTGATTGACATGCACTAGATATGGGAACATGGCTCATGGAACTAAATGGTACTCTAGAGAAATTAGATCTGCTATGTTGTTATATGCTTGATTTTAGATATGCTCTGAGATTAGAATTGTTGACTGACTGGATTTAGTCTTGCTCTGTGATACATATTCTTATGATGGATAAGTGAGTTGCATTCCCGTGACACAAAGAAAAAGTTTTAAATTCCGCTGCATTTGACCCTACAGTTGGAGTGCAATTCGTCGGAAAGTTCAGAATTTGCCTTTGGTTGGTCGCGTCGCGACCGACTGGCAGTCACGTCCTCGACATCCGCGTAGGGTGGGGTTCGGGATGTGACATAATCTATGAAGAAAATAGAAGACGTAGGAAGAAACCGCGAGTGAAACAGTGAAGAAATGAGGGTGGAAAATGAAGTTATCGAAAAATGTCAAATTTGTAAACTTAGGTTTTTAATGAGTTTAAATGCCTGAAAATGCTATATAGAAGTCCTAAATTGTGTTTTAGGGTGATTAGAAGTGAAAATAACCTTTGAAACCATGAAAAATGAAAGAAACAAAATGGGGAAAAACACAGCCCGGTCACCGGAGCCGGAGAAGGTGACCGGAACTGCTACCGGCGGCTCACTAGAAAATTGAGGGAAAAAGAGGGAACTGTTGGGTCACTGTTCGGGTCGGATCCCGGGTATTCAGGACCCTCCCAGCGTGCAGTAACGGGTGACCCAAAGCTGCGTTGTTTAGGGGCTGAGTTACTTTTAAAATTTGTGAACAGTATAAGGAAAGGATATAAAAGGAAATGCGGTTGAAAGAGTTCAAACCCTAGACCGCATGGACGTGAAACCCTTATGGCAATTGAATCTGCCACCATGAAACTAAGGCACGTGTGGTCACATTCTTAGATAAATAAAATATATTATAATTATAATTAACTAATTTAATTAAGTAATTAAGTTATTTAATTATTTAAATTTTTATGTCTAATTAAGTCAAGTAAATAGTGTAAATATACTATTTTGGGCCTTCTAGACCCAATGGTGGAGTCCATTTCATGAGACGGGACTCCAAAAAATAAAGACCCATAGAAATGCTAAATGACCATAATGCCCCTAGTGATGCCTGAACCCAAATTGAAAACCGTGAAAGCCTAAACCGACTTTATTCGACGTTTCGGACTGAATAGTAGAGTTTATTTTAGCAAATGAAATACTTATAGCAACAAGATATAAAATTTGATGAATAGCATTAAATTAAGATGTGTTTATTGATGTATAGGGAAATCAAAATGGAAGGAAAAAGTTTCAGAATACTACACTAAAACACACTAATAAGGTAAGTAAATCACAATCTCTTACATATAGTCTTCCAAGCCATGTTCATTCTATTACTGCCAGATTTGTACTCTTGTACGTACCAAATGTTTATTGTTTCCACAATGTGATATTGTTCTATCTTGTGGACGTTTATTGACTACTATATCATTGATCATTATATTGTACTATGTCTTGAAAGGCCTACTGTTATATTTTTACTGAATGAATGATATTCCATTTTTATACACTTTTATGGAATCACAAATAATCATGATGTATTATGAATGCCGAATTTGTGTTTAGTCATAATATCCATCTGATGCTTTCTGAGTTAATAGGACCTACAGGTCGAGTCTGTGAACGGACATATGGCAATGATGGCATTTTTACGCACTAAGTTACGATGACATTTTATATGCACTGAGTTTAAGGGGGGTATGTCGGGCTCCAAAAGACCGAGGGCCTACCAAGCCCTGAACAGAGTAAATGCATCACTTATGTTTGACTGATATAATTATGTTTATTGGATTCATAGGACTATGTCATTCCCAATGAATAATCTTATGTTGAGAGTTCAATCATTGATTTTGATTGATTGTTATCGATTTATTGTGGCAGTACATTTATGTTGACAGATTTCTATTGAGATTTCTATGTTTATGTTATATCCATTATT